>JAHZSR010000229.1:0-26546 GCA_025782845.1 Boletus coccyginus | reverse complement strand
TTTTCTATCAACTCTGCTATTCAGGCCTGCACTACAGTTCTTGCAGGTGCCTCAAACTATTCCATCTGGTCTCGCCAAGTCTGCAACCTTCTTATCATGGCAACATGGTGGAACGTGGTTGATGGAACTTCCACTTTCGCTCAGCAACTCGCTGATGCTGATGCTCAAGCTGCTTGGATTTCATCGGATTGTCAAGCACAAGCATTGATCGGTGTTTTTATTCATGCAGATATGCAACATCTCATGAAGGAAACTTATGTAGCTGTCGGGAATGTCGCTCGTCCTTCTCTTGTGAAGGACCTCTGGAATGCACTAGCAACCCTTTATTCTCCCACTGGTGTTACTGGCCAATATGAAGCTTTTGTAAAAGCACTCAATATGCACATTGTAGATCCTTCAGAACATCACCGTCGTAATGCCGATGATATTCCAACTCAAATAAATAAGTTGATGAACACCTTCTATGAAATGTCCATGTTTGGACTACAGCTTCCTGGCAACCTCCGTGCCATGATTATGCTTAATTCACTCCCTCATTCATACCAACCGCTGGTATCAACCATTGTACAAACAGTTACTGCTGCCAACTTTACCACAGATACCATTATTCCAAAGATACTTTAGGAATCCCAACTTCGCTCTACTGCTTGCCTGCAATGGAAATCCTTGGCTTACCACCTTGAACCTGCTCTGAGCATTGCCAATTGTACTAATATGATTCAACGTGCTCCCTCTCATCCCGTTTGTGACCACTGTGGAAAACCCCACCTGACTACAAACTGTTGGAAATTATACAGTCGTCCTGGACAGGGATCTAATCGCCCTCATCAGACCCAATGAAGTCAAAGAGGAAAGAAGCCTTATAAGCCGTCTGCAAGGACTCCTGCTGTACAGGGTGCCCATCCTTCTTCCTCTAGCAAACGGATGAATCATAAAGGAAAAGCACGTGCAAATGAGCTTGAAAGTTTTGCGAACATAGTTGATAGTGAAGTACCAGGTATGATGATGGACATTGATGAATTTCAACAGGAAGTTGAGTATGACCAATGAAATGTTGAGTCCTATACTCCAAATGCAGGGGACTTCGAAGAACCCATAGCACCTTCTGGTACTGGTCATGCTTCCTCCTTGTCCTTTCAATCCAGCTCCTCTCCCCCAGTGCTTTGAAAGAGGAGCAAAATCAAAGCCAAGTGGAGTTGTTGCTAATTTCCATGGAGATTTCTGGCGAAATGCCGATGGTACTTGGAAAGGGGACATAGATCATTCCATCCTACTCCATGAAGAGCATAACAATAATGCTAGATCAGATGATGAGTATGATAATGTACCTGATGGCGAATACTACTATGATTCTGCTTATTCAGGGGCTTTTGCCCTAGGCGCGAAAGATTGCAATACTGAGAATCATTGGCTCGTTGATTTGGGATGTTCCAATCACATTTTGCCTTATCTCAATGACTTTTCTGATTTGCAGAATTGGACACATTTCTGTGACACTGCTAATGATGGTGTCATGCAGATGTAGGGTCCTGGAACTGTGATATTTAAACAGGAAAAGACAGGGACCATTCCCATCGTTCTCAAGAACGTCTGGTATACCCCTGATGCTCATAACTGTCTTCTTTCAGTTACTACTCTCACGGATGCTGGATATTCCTGTGAGATAATGGATCAGACCACGATCTGGGACAATCAAGGAAGGGTGGCAATACAGGCGTCTGCTTTGTTTCCACCTTCTCCGCTCCACTGGTTTTGGTCCTCTCTGATCACTCCTACTGGATTGGTTAACTCCTTGCAGGATCTCAAGTCTTTTGACTTGTGGCATCACCATCTTGGACATCCTTCCAAGAATGCTCTCCATCATGCTCATCAGCATTTGATGGGTGTTCCTGCCATCCAGCCACCTACTTCTATGCCTACTTGCAAAGGCTGTGCGCTTGGCAAGGCACATGAGTGGGATTTTCCTGCTTCGTCTTCATGCTCTTTTCGCATGCTTGACCTCATCCATACTGATTTGTGTGAAATTCTGACCTTGTCACATTCTCGTAACAAATGGATCATCACTTTTTTTGATGACACTTCCGGTTTTGGTAGCTTGCATTTTTTGCGCTCCAAGTCCGATGCTATACAGGCACTTCAGGATCTGATTGCTTGGGTGGAGAATCAAACTGGCTTTCATCTCCACTCTGTACGTTCGGACCATGGGGGGGAATACATTAATCATTCTCTTCAGACATTCCTCTTGTCCAAAGGTATTGAGCATCAAACCTCCATACCTTGTACCCCTCAACAAAACGGTCGTGCTGAATGTTTTAATTGCACAATCCTTGAAAAGTCTGAGGCTATACACCAACATGTCTGTTTGCCACCATCCTTTTGGCAGGATGCTGTTGAGACTGCTCTCCACATCTATAACAGACAGCCTATGTGTCATCTTGATTGGTTTACTCCCATATCCAAGTGGAATGGCAGTAAACCTGATGTTTCCTATTTTAAGGTTTTTGGATGTCATGCCTATGTATTCATTCCAAAAGAAGATCGAGCTAATAAACTAGCTGCGAAAGCAGAGGAAGCGATCTTCATTGGATATGAAAAAGGAACAAAAGGATACCATTTTTGATCTCCTAGAAGAAGAACAGTAATTGTTTCTTCTACTGCCACATTTGATGAACTTGTTTTCCCCTATTGTTCTAGTTAGAAGACAAACCTGCCGAGATTTCTATTCCAGACAACCTTTCAGACCAGGATCAAGACAAGAATAAAGACTCTGATTCAGCTGATTATATTCCGGTCACTCGTCATTATCTCTTTCCACCTATGGATGGTCATGATCCCAATCAACAATCCCCCCCTTGGGGAAATCAACAGCCTCCTCGATCTCCTTCTCCTACTCCTCCTGAGCCAATATCTGATTATGAACCTCATCACGGTGCTCGTATCCGCAATCCACGCATTTTTCCCAATAATGCATATGGAGCTAGACCTGCTGTGGAGATTGAATGAGAAGTTCAAACATCTATTCCTATGAATGAGGAAGATGATCTTGGTTCACTATATAGTGCACACTTCTTTGGCTTTTTAATGGCCTCGGTAGTATCCATGACTGCAACACTGTCGCACTATAAAGATGTTCTGAAACTTTCAAAAGAAGATCAGACCAAATGGAGAATTGCTATGGAAGAGGAAATTAAGTCACTTAAAGAGCGCAAAATATGGGAATTGGTTGACCTTCCACCTGGATGAAAACCTGTCAAAGGGAGATGGGTATATGTTGTCAAAAGTGATGGCTGTACCAAGGCTCGCTTCATAGCAAAAGGCTTTACACAAGTCTACGGAATAGATTTTGAAGAAACCTTTTTACCAGTTGCAAGATTTGAGACTGTTCGACTTCTTCTATCAATTGCAGCGCTCGAAGATTGGGAAATTAAAGCGCTAGATGTCAAGACTGCTTTCCTATTCGGAGAACTTGATGAAGAAATTTATATGGAACAGTCCGAAGGTTTCGTACAACCCGGCATGGAGAAGAAAGTTTGTCGTTTGCTAAGGGCAATCTATGGTTTGAAACAAGCCACCCTACAATGGAACAAGGTGCTTCACAAGTCCCCTTTAGCTATGGAATCTGTTAGGACACATGGAGATCCTGGTGTCTATGTTCATTTTAACAGTCAGGATATTATCATCTTAGTCATTTATGTTGACGATGCTTTATTCCTTGGCTCCAACCGCTCCTATCTTTTGAGGAAGAAGAAAGAGTTTATGAGCAAATGGGAAAGCCGTGATCTAGGAGCTGCTACTGAATATCTTGGCATGCATATTACTCGCAACCACTCTAAGCGAACATTGAAGCTTGACCAAGTTGCTTATGTTGAAAAGGTTATTGGTCGCTTCAGACTCAACAATGCCAAAGTAGCCCGTACCCCACTTTCTTCTGGGTACAACCCTGCTCCACTCACCATGGAAACCTCCTCTCAACTCCGCAGTCATTATTAGTCAGTGATTGGATCACTACTGTATATTATGCTGGGAACTCACCCAGACATTGTCTTTGCTGTTATCAAGATGTCACAGTTCTCTACTAATCCATTGAATGAACACTTGCAGAAAGCACTCTATATAATGCGGTATCTGATTGGTACCAAGGATCTCTGCATTACTTATGATGGATCTTCTCGATCCAGCATTATGACATATTCTGATACAGATTGGGCTGGAGATCGCGAAACTCGTCGATCTACCTCTGGCTATGCGATGTTCATTGGAAATGGAATAGTCTCTTGGCTTTCCAGACGACAACAGAAGATAACCTTGTCTTCAACAGAGGCAGAATACGTCGGAATGACAGAAGCTGCGAAACAGCTTTCTTGGATTCAGATCCTTCTTTCCGAATTGAGATTCAACCTCAAAACTATTCCTCTGCTTTGTGACAATCAAGGTGCCATGTTCCTTGCTGCTAATCCAGTGCAAGAAGGTCGTTCGAAATACATAGAAATTCCGAAACACTATATCCAAGAATGTGTTACAGATGGGAAAATCAAACTCTTCTATATTCCCACTGATGAACAAGTTGCAGATATCTTTACCAAGAATCTGACATAGCAACGGTTTGAGGAGAATCACAAAAAGCTTTCTCTTATGCCATATTCATCCCTTCCATCATGAATAGCGAGATGGAGTATTGAAATATTTAGATTCCATTAGCTAAATCTTAACCTGTCTGGGTCACTCTTCATGATTACTAATTCATCTAGACCCATGACATCATTGTTCTAGACCAGTGATGTCATCCTTATCTCTTATCTTTATGATGACATCATATTATATCATTATGGTGAAACATCACACCATTCTCTTGGTATATTGCACCATACCTTGCGCACTATCTGCCATTGGCTGCCTATTGCTGCGCACTGCTGCACATTACACAGCCTTCATCCTTTTAGGATATTTACACAATAGGTACATACAATCGCTGTACACTATATAAACCTGGCTCCTTCAGAGCCCATAAAATAAGTTCTTTACTTTGTATCATGACATGAATAACTTCTAAAGCAACTAGCTTGCAAGTCGTCTACAGCAAGTAAGTACTCTCCCTCACTGGGATCACCCTTGTGCTGTTGTCTTTGCACCCAAAGGAACCTAGCAATTCCTTTACCCGTTTCTGCCCTGAGCACATCTGCAGACATTGTAATCAACATGGACATGTTGTGGATGACTGTCTATTCGAGATGCTTTCCCCTAACCAGGCCATGTTCATCTTTGGCTCCACCAACATTCCTCCTGCCCACTCTTCCTAGGGGAATTTTAATTGAACTAGGAGTTCAATTGTATAATGGGGGTAATGTTACAGTTTTTTTACTTGTTAATCATGTTTATCTTTTCTGCTTTCCTAAGCACATTCATGTCTTCTTAGGCATGCATCGGACTATATGGGTTTTCAGCTTATTTCTTGTTAGTCTGATAAACCCTACATTTGTTATCCTTTGACTTGTTCTTTAGTTTTCTTTTTGCTTTTTTGGACAGCTAACTCCTTGGCCAATTCTCTTGTATCTGCCTTGTAGTCCCTATCCTCATTAGTAGCTGATGATGCATCTTTTTTACCTAAGTATTCTTTGACCTTCTATTGCATTTTACAATGATATGTCATGTAGTACTTATACCCCTGCTGCCTGTACTATAGTCCTTACACTCATTCTGCACAATCTAGTGTATTCTTGTGTCCTTAGTCCAAGTGACTTCATCCCTTGTCCTCAACCCCAGACCCTTTAGAAATCTGATTGACTTCAGCCTTGGCCTTCATCCCTCATAACCATAGTACTCTTATCCCAAATATCTTTTCAGATGAAGTGTCTCTTCGTGAGTACCTCCTGAGAAGTATTCTGTCCCTCAAGTTTCTTCTTGTGTATGGTATGTGTAACAGAATTAATGTACCCTGGTAACGTGAGGGTAGGTCCGTTATTTTGAAAAGTCATATGCCAAGAGCAGGATGCAATGCGGAATGATTGGCAGATGTTATTCATGATAGTGGACAAAGTATGGTATGTGGTGAGTTGCAAGATAATCTATGTAGTTACACTGAGCAACAAAACTATTGCAATGTTTGCAGCATTTGGATTATCAAGCTAATAACTTGGAAGGTATTGATCCTGGACCCATCAACCCAGGTATCATTAGAAAGTCCTGATCAAGAGCGTTCCAAATATATATATATTGCTTAGGTAATTCTTACTCTATCAGGCAATATTCTAAACTTAATCAAGGGTACTCATTGCAATAGTTTTGTTGCTAATGTTGTAAAGTATTGAAACTCTATGTTGCCATAAGCTATTACATAAGAAATGAGTCATGTGATGCATAATAAGTTCAATATGATGTAAACACATCCAAATACCACCGCTTTGTCCACTATCATCATCATGAAATCCCTCTCCATTGAACAAATCAACCAAATTCTTCATTTTCTGGAATTGGATCAATCAACTCAACAAATCTCTCATGCTACTGGTATAAACCACTCCACCATCAATAGACTTCACTCCAAACTTCATCCTGACTTGCCCAAGGCCTCTGGTGGCCATCCATCCATCATTACTTCTACTGATATGCGACATGCCATTTGTCTTATTCAAACTGGAAAGGCTGAAAATGCTGTCCAGATCACCAGAACCCTTCAGGATGTCAAGAACCATCCTATCTCTGCTCAGACCATCCATTGTCACCTTAAGAAAGAGGGTATGAAGGCTGTGGTGAAAAAGAAATGTCCTCTTCTTTCTATAAAGCATAAATAGGCAAGATTGGATTTTGCTCTCAACCACCAGGACTGGACTGTGGAGGATTGAAAGCATGTTATATGGTCAGATGAGATCAAAATTAATCGCATTGGGTCAGATGGCAAGAAATGGGCATGGAAAAGGGCAGGAGAGGACCTTAGTGACAGACTTGTGAAAGGAACTGTCAAGTTTGGAGGAGGATCAGTGATGGTATGGGGCTGTATGACCTGTGAAGGGGTTGGAATGGCTTGCAAGATTGATGGTAAAATGGATGCTAACCTTTATGTGCAGATTATGGAGGAGGAACTTCAGCAAACCTTGCAATATTATGGCAAAACTACAGAGGATATTATCTTCCAGCAGGATAATGACTCCAAGCATACCAGTAGGAGAGCCAAGGAGTGATTTGCTGAACATGGGTTTGAGGTCATGGTATGGCCTGCTCAATCTCCAGACCTTAACCCCATAGAGTATCTATGGGTTATCCTCAAAAGAAGGCTGGCAGAGTATTCTGAGCCACCCAAAGGAATTATTGAGCTTTGGGAGTGCATACAAACAGAGTGGAAGAGGATTGGGGTGAATCAGTGTCAGCAATTGATTGAAAGTATGCCTAAAAGGGTTTAGGAGGTCATCAAGGCTGATGGAGGATACATTTCATACTAGTTTGTAATATTCTTAATATCAGCAACAAAACCATTGCAATGAGTATCCTTGATTAATTTGGGAATATTGCCTGATAGAGTAGGAATTACCTAATCAATATATATATATATTTGGAAAGCCCTTGATCAGGACTTTCTAATGATATCCAGGTCCATGGATCTAGGATCAACACCTTTCAAGTTATTAGCTTGACAATCCAAATATTGCAAACATTGCAACAGTTTTGTTGCTCAATGTATATAAGCGAAAAGTGGCATAGTAGGTAGCAAACAATTACTCTAACACAGAGTGCATAGAAGCCTGAGCCCAGAGCTTGTACCAGTTTCCATACAGATGCTGTATATGTAGATAGTCTTAGTCAATACGACAATATACCTAGGAGATTCACAAAGCCTCTTTGACAAGAGGACATGCCATTTTTATTTATTTAAATCTTTTAATTTTTTTTAATGTTTGATAGTGCAAAAGAAAGAGTCCATGAGGAGGTTTGCAAGATGCATTAAGATATAGAGATGAGGTGTAGAATGTGTGGTTGCCAGTGAACACATTGATCAATAAGAGGAGATGAGGTGTAGAATGTGTGGTTGCCAGTGGATACATTGATCAATAAGGGGAGAGGAAGCGAGTCAGTGCATGTGTGATCAACAACAATAATTGAATAAAATGATTGATGCACCTTACAAGACAATGAAGACTTACCTGAAGTGTTCTAGAACCACCCTTTGACATTTCCATTTTTTGGTCTGTATAAATGACCTTGTGAAAAGATGAGGAGGCATGATGACACGCAATGGTCAGGCAGGGTTGTAATAATAAGGCTTCATTTTTTCTACAGTTGCTGTAAAAGGTATGAAACTTCAAATGTGACAGTTATTGAAACTTCACCAGCCTGTTGCACTGAACCTTCACCACATCAGAAAAAGTGCCCAGATCTATGTAGCTAGGTCTAGCTGGATCATAATAGGCTGCACAAGGGCTGTCAGATCTGACAGTCCTTGCATCGAAGCACTTTTTCTTGCATGCCGCTGCTATGTTTTGCAAGCAACACACCATCATAGCTAGTGTATAGTAGGGCCCTTACCCTTAGCAGAGCCTTGCTAGGCTTACAAAATCTAGTTAGACCTAGTACAGATGTAATCTTTATTGTTCAAAATTCCCTCCTTGCTTGGCCTTGCTAGGCTCATAATTTTTAGCTAGACCTGATATAGATATAAAATATATTGCTTAAAATTCCTCTCCTTGCTAGGTCTTGCTGGCTTCTCACTTTCTTGCTATCTACCACTAGGCTTACAAGATCGCACTAGTCTTTGCACCACACCAAATCATACTCATTTTTCAATAGTACATGATTATAATACCACAACAATCCAGTTTAAGATGTGCCCCAAGTCCCAGGAGTTAAAAAGTATATGTAGTAGAAAGTGGAGAATAATGGAAAGCAGTGAAAAGCAATGGGAGCAATGGAAAGTGATTAAAAGGTGAATGGTGTGATGGTGGGAGTAATGAATGTAATTGCAGGATATGGAAAATGAGGGAAAGCAGTAGAGAGAAAATGAACAAAAGATGATGTGATGGTTTCAGAGTGTGCAATCAAAATCCCTTTGACTTCTTGCTGCCCTGGTGACAAGATTTCTAATGTGATGCAATGATTTCAGAGTATGCGATCAAAATCTGTTTGACTTTTTGCCACCCCTACAATGAGGTTTCTTGGTAGCTAGTGCATGGCCCTTCTTTAGCTCAACAGGACCAGTGGACAGGTGAGATGAAGGAGCTGGTGCTGAGAGCAGTAATGCAACCACACTGGTGGATGCAACTGTGGCATCAGTGGTCTTGTATGCCACTGGCATCTGGGTGGACTTGGCTTCATTGTCTGACATGCATGGAGACAAGTCGGACTTGATCACAGCAGTAGTTGCTGCATTGAGGATGCTCAAGATAGAGACAGATGAATGGGATTGTATTTTATTGCCTGGATCCTTGGATGATGGAATGCTTGTGGTCTCAGGTGGTGGAGTTGCAAATTTGATTGCCTCTATGGCACATATTTCAAGCCTTGATGAATGGGTGGCCTTCTTCAAGAGGCAAGCATGCTGTGCATGAATCTTAGTCATATTATCATTGGAATCCAAGTCATTGAAGCATCCATGGCCTTTTGGGAAAGCCCAACTGATAATGGTTAAATGTATAAATGAAAGTAAATCAAAACATGTATGAATTCCACCAGGCTAATGTCTCCTTGGTCTAGTGATTTTTTTTATCAAACAGTTCAATGATGGATCAAGCCATCTCTGCTAGATTCATTTGGATGATTGTTGTGCATCATTGCAGTGTAGTGCTCAACATAAAATATAACTGCCAACCATCATTAGTTAATGAGATCACAATATTGGACATAGACTTACCATAACATGGATGTATGCAATGATTGATGGTGTGACTTCAGTGAGGCCTCAGGCACAGTTTTTTGATACCTTGGATGAACTAGAGATAACAGTGTCAGTGGATGCTGCCAATGGTCCAATAAACAGATGCATGTAAAACTGTGCAACAAACCATTAGTAGCTGGTTGAAAATAAAGTGACAACTTATCTGAAAAGCAGCATGCCCACAAAAGAGTCCCTTTGCTCTATTTTCTGGATCATACACTCCATCTTCATAAAAGCATGTTGGCCAGTTGGCAGCCGTGGTCCTAATTGTACCGTCTTGAAGTGCTCTGATGATTCTAAAACAGATAAGTAAATTCAATTAGTAAAGGCATTGTATATATGTCAGTGTCTTCATCAAACACCTCCAGCTTCTTATGGAGGCACAGCATATGTGCAATCTGTGGGTGGTTAAATTCACACAACAACTTATCCTCTGACTTTGCAATCAATAACTCGAGTGGCTTTCTATTGGCCAATAGATCGGCCAGACCAGTGTGTTTGACTGACTCAAGGTCAGTCAAATGCTGGTCACTCATGCCCTTCATTATCTACATAGCAAGGTAGATATTGTTAAATATATGTGCATGTACTAACTTATCCAGGTACATATATTCTGCAACTTATTTGCCTCCATCCAATTGCTGAGTTCTTCAGCCAGTCCTAGAGCATGGCTCAGAACTGCATCATAAAACTGATGGTGTCACTCAATGTCTAATGAATTACTATTAAATCTGTTACTAGTAATGTTGCTATGCAGAAATTGATACAGCTTACAGGTCCAGCTCACCTTCACAACTAGATTTGACCTTAAGTCCAACATCGATGGTGGTTCTTGGGGATCCAAATGGATGCAAGAAGCATGTGAGCTTTCTTCTGACAAGCTTGTACTTTGCCTTATCAAAGTCGATTGTGCTCCCAGTCGTTCTTCAAAACAAATTAGCTTATAGAGCAAATTGAGGATATTTACTTGGATTTCTTTTTTCTCAGCAAAGCACTTGCCACTCCCTTAGCAAGAAGTTCTTTACACTTGTTTGCAGAGGTAGATTCTTTTATCAGCAGTATAGGGTCAATCTGTGGCTGGAATATGATGGTGGGAATTTAGAAGCTAATTGAGTGGAAGATAAATTTATATAACTGCTAAGATTGAAATATTTGGACTCTGCTGATACTGCTTGCACTACAAATTACTATTAAGGTAAAACTTACTCAACCCTTGACTTCAAGGACACACCTACCTGGTGCCCTTGGTTTATTCATTTAATTTCATCCTTGCCATGGTTGAGATGGCCTCCCCCTTTTGTGGCAAAATTGTTAAGGGAGAACATGGTTTTTCTTCCTACATCACATGTTGGTATCAGAAAAATCAATCTAGTTTTACTGATCTGCTTCAAACACATTGAAAACATGCCCAGAGTGTAGCTGCAGAAGAACAGAGGAGGCTCTGTGTTGAAGCAAAGGAACAGGCAGAGAGAGATCAGTTGGAGAGGGAGCAGAATACCTTGCGAGCACAGTGACTCACTGAATATCAGGCCCTATCAGTATGTTCATCTTAAATATTAAACATTGCTACACTGTATTGAACATTTGTATCAGTTTAATACACCCAATCTGGGTGAGAACATTGAATGGTGCTCATTAGGTCTTCCCAGCTGTAACTGTCACTTACCACAGCATTACCATGATGATCCCCCACCCTTACCCATTCCTGTGCTAGCTCTTGCAATTGCAGACTTCGGAAAAGAACCCTTCAGGAACAACCTCAGGCTGCCCACCATCTCATCAGATATTAAAACAGACTTCACTGGTTCTAGTGAGACCACCACCAGCCAAGAACTACCAATCAATACCTCTCACCATCTTCGGGCAGAACCTGATGAGAATGACCTATTTCATGAATATCTCAGCCATTTCTCTTCATATGACCCAGAAAATACAACCTCACTTGAGTACCTCTGTGATAGCCCAATGTTTTAGCACATTGAGGATGATGAAGATGCACAGCTACTCAGTAGGGGACCAGTGGCTTTGATTCAGGATGCTCTCCACAAGAATTACTTCTTCCCTTTCCTGAACGCAACTGTCTGGTGACCCATGAGCTGGTTCTACAATAGCACATCTCAGAAATCTCTCGATAACCTTAACCACCTCATTCATGAAGTAATTCTGGCCAACAACTTCAACCTGAATAATCTACATTAGTTTAATGCTCAGCATAAAACCAGGCGGCTTGACGACACTCCCAGTAACACTTCTTCATCATTTTCTACCTCAGATGGCTGGCACACAACATTGGTCTTCATTCAATTGCCCTATGACAAAGTCAAACAGGTAGAAGATGCTACATCCGAGTTTCAAGTAGAGGGACTATATTATCAGAAAATCACAGATGTCATTAGATTTGCCTTTGAGGAGCCTGCAGCCCATGCATTCCACCATGTGCCATACAAGCTTTTCTGGCAGTCCAACAAGATGCATTCACCTGAACATGTAATAACTGAATTGTATACTTCTGATGCAATACTCAATTAGTATCAGAAGGTCAATTCTAAGCCTCCTGAAGTCCCAGGATGCAATATTGAAATTGTCATTGCTGCAATCATACTGTGGTCAAACTCAACCCACCTTGCAAGATTTGGTAACACCACACTCTGGCCTGTCTACATGTTCCTGGGAAATCAATCAAAGTACACTCATGCAAAGCCAAGTTCATTTGCTGCACATCATCTGGCATATATTTCCAAGGTACATTTTATTATGATTGTCACACAATGGAGTTCTACAACTCACAATTTCCAGCTGTCTGATAAAATCCAAGACTTTTACATCAGAATGTTCAGCACAAGTACAACTGTGGCAGTGCTAATGCACTGCAAGTGTGAACTCATGCAATTCATCTGATACTACTTACTTGACTCAGACTTCCTCCATGCATACAAGCACGGAATAATAATCCAGTGCCTTGATGGTACATCATGTTGGGCCTTCCCATGGCTATTTACATATGCCACAGACTATCCAGAAAAGTAAGCTTGATTGCCCGTTATCATACTTATTTAACTAACTAGAGTTGTTTTCATAGGATTCTCCTCACATGCATGAAATTCCTGGGAAAGTATCCTTGCCCACACTGTCTGGTTGGCAAGGACAAAATCTACAAACTCAGAACAAAACTTGATTGATGGGTATGCAGTAAGATGACCCATGTAGATGATGAAGCCCATTAATGGTCAATCAAGCATGTACACAAGGCTATTTTTGAATATGGATGTAGTGTTATCAGCAAGGCAGTTGAATGTTTGATTAGAGCCAAGTCTCTTGTCCTGACACGTGTATGTACTTCACACAGTAATAAATATATATTATGTTACTGATTCAGTCATTGTCTAGAATGCTTTTTCTGAGAAACTCAGCAAATTCAGCTTCAACTTTTATTCTATGCTCATGCTTGACTTCATGCACAAGTTCGAACTTGGCATCTGAAAAGCAACAATTACACACCTCATCTGAATTCTATTTGAGGCTGGTGAAAATATGATACAGGAACTCAACACTTGGTAGGTGTTTGTATTATTAAAGTGTTTGGATGGATTACTTACTTGTACAAAGCTTCTGGTTGATATCCACATTTGGCCGAGGCACAATCTGCAAGTTCAGTTCTAATGTTTCCAACTGGTTAAAACTAGCAGAAAGAGACTTTGAAGATATTCTTTAGGTACGTTCCACTTTGATGTCTTTCTAGTTCAAATCCTCATACCAGTTCAGTGCACAATACCCATGTTTGATGGACTACTCCCTACACCCTATAATTTCATCATCCTCAACCTCTTATTCAAGCTCACTATCTGGCATGTGCTTGGGAAGCTTCAGATGCATACAGAGATCATGCTATTTGATTTCGAAAACAGCACAACTCACATTGGACAAATGTTCTGCAAGTTTTCTTGTGATTGCTGTGCAAAGTTCAAGACATATGATCTCCCACACTCGACCACTGCCTGTGTCCAATGTAGGGCTTGAGGTATCCAAACCAGAAAAACACAAAATATTAATAATGTAACTATGGCCCACAAGCCCTGGAATTTCAACATGTTGACCTACAAGTTACATGCCCTCAGGGACTATGTGGCTTTTATTTGGCAATATGGGACCACAGACAACTACTCAACACAGGTGGTAATGGATTTCCCTCAGTTTGAGTATCATCATTGATACTCAGTACATTTACAGGGAAAGCTGGAACATTGCCATGTCAAACAGTTCTATTCAAGGATGAACAGGAACACCTTCACTAATGCAATTGCAAAACATCAACAATGTGAGTGGTTGCTTCACAGGATACACAAGGAAAACTGCATCACAATAAAAGGAAGTACAGTGCATGCATCATTGATGGACAGAGGACCCTCACTTCATTTTGTAGACCTGGAACTGCTACTGAACTGTTCTCCAGAAGCTCACTACCAGGTCATGCAGAGCAAGAAATATTACTGGAATATGAGTGCATGGCTATTGCAGAATAGAATTGATGTGGCTGTGAAGACAAGTGGCTGTATGGCCTCTTGAAAACCAGTATCGAAACTCACACAGGGCTGGTTGTTGTAGGACTTCCTATCCAAGCTGAAGAACCACATACTTGGACATCTGTTTAGAAATCATGATGAAGAGTTCACACAAGCACAACGCAATGAGCTGGCCTTCATTAACAATTGTATCTACCAACACAAAGTCTTACGTGTCAACTACACTATGTACAACCTTCAGTGTGCACAAGATTCTATCAACTCATGTACCCACACCTACATCATGGTCCTCTCACATGAGGATGATGATAACACTTACCCCTACTGATACACACAAGTCATCAGAGTCTTTCACATTGAAGTGTAGTATTGTGGCTCAGAGACACAGGACCAAGCATCCAAGCATGTTGATTTCTTGTGGGTGCAATGGTTCACACATAATAGGAACCTGAAGTCTGGTTGGGCTATGCAATGGCTTCCATGTATTGGTTTCTATCTGAAACAACCCTAGAGTGTAGCTCCCTTAGGTTGCCAAAAGTAACTTGGACTAGATAGAGAGTGATATGAGAATAGGCTTGTCAGGCCAAGTATGAGTCCTTCTTATAGTGCTTAGGGGAAACACCAAGAGAACTAGACTGGAGTTCTCTGATGGTGGCATCAAGCCTTAAGTACCTACTGGAGGTATGTACATGTTGGGGATATATCTAATGATCTGAGAATGAAAGGGGAAAGGACATAGAATGAAGTGGAAGTGAAACATGTGAGGCCAATATGTACGTAGTGTGGCAGAATGGAAGAGAAGTGTAACATGTGTGAAACATATATATCAAGGGAATGGAATAGAAGCATGATCAAACGCTTCTGTGAAAAGGTGAAACATGAAGATGTGAAACGGAGAAGATGAGAAGTCTTGTGTGTGAAATGAAGTGATGAGATGAGACGACTATGATGCACAAGATAAGGGCGAGTAATAATGAGATAAGATAAAAGATTAAATTGTCTGTTGATATCCATAGAAAATATTAAGTCCAATAAACATAGAGATATGAGAATATACCATTCATAATACACTCCATACAACGAGCCTGATGCATTCAACTTTATCAATGCTGATGATGTTATTTGAGGCATGCACTCAATCCGGGCTTTTCATTTCGGTCAGACTACCAACTTGCTACCACCATCAATTGCTCACAACAAGTCTGAGAACAATGAGGACTGGGATTGGTATTTTGTTAATATGTAAGCCTTACTATTTCATCATCTTATGAGTATTTCTAACTATAATTATTCTAGTTTTGTGGACAGGAACATGTTCATGAGGTATTGAGGTGGTGGAGTTGGACACAAGTTGACTCGTGAGGCAACACATTGCCTTCTCAATGACCACAAGACCCTTAATAAACAATCATTTGTTCTCAAAAATGATCACAATCTGTTTGAAGAGGCAATTGAAGAAAGTGGTAAAGATGTATCCATGGATGACTCCAGCAGTGCCAAGGAAGAAAGTGATGAGGAGCCTAAGAGCAATGAAGATGGATCAGAGATGGAAGGCATCGAGGCCAAAGATATTGAACAGCTGGTTGATGATGAACTCGATGATGAAATGGACGAGTTTGGGTATAGTGGATTGGATTAAGTGCTTGACAATAACAAAGACTCTGGCGATGAAGATGTACTGGGCCTGGAGAATGGGGACAGTCTCAATAATCAGGTTGAGGATGCCTTCTGAGTGTCTCTATATTGTATGCATACATTTTTGTCTCATAGAATGCCTTCATTTTGCCCGAATATATACAATGAAAGTTTAGTAATGATTGTTTGTGCCAGTGCTTGCTAGGCCTTGCTAGACCTGGTGTGGACATGACACTCCTACTAGGTCTGGTTCGGAAGGCAGTCAAGTTTTACTATCCTCTGCTAGATCTAGAATGGCCTTGCAAGCCCTGGCTAGCTCTGCCAGAACCGCTGGGTTCTTCCGAGGACATACTAGGTTTGGGCACTTTTGCTGATGTAGCACGCCCACCTGTCCCAACCCGTGCTGCAGTGCTGAACCTTCGTTCACAACAGTTTATCCTGCCCAAGCACACATTATCCTACCTCAGTACTCAACCTTCACGCATGAGACGTCACCCTGAGTGAGTCACTCACCCTCCACTGGATTGAAAGGGCTTGGCTATCACTGCTTTGGGGGTTGACACTGATAGTACGGAACAATCTATCTAGCAAGGATAATGGGCCAGGCCAGGCCCATACATATGTTGTGGTAGGCACAGGGCTCTGTGCCAATTTTTGTACATAGGCTGTATAGATAATCTTAGCCATACGACAATGTACCTAGGAAATCCACAAAGCCTCCTCAGGAAGACATCATGCATTGAAGCATCGAGGTCGAAACAGGCAGCAAGATGGCCATTGTAGGTATGGGAGCACCATGCTCAGAAGTGTGGAAGAAAGCATCTACAAGGAGGTCAGCAAGGTGTGCAGATCGAGATGTAGAATGTATGGTCGCCAGTGGACACGTTGATCGATAAGAGAGGAAGCACAACAATGCATGTGTAATCAATGACGATAATTGAATAAAATGATTGATGCGCTTTACGAGACAATAAAATCTTACCTGGAGTATTCTGGAACCACCCTTCACCATTTCCTAGTCTGCATAAACAACCTCATGAAGAGACAAAAAGGCATGATGACATACAATGGTCAAGTGCAAGAACCAGCCCACAGAGGTGCTGAGTGACCTGGAGGACAGAACGGCCACACTAAACAACTCATCTGTACCACATAAGCCCTCAGACAGACCTGTGCAGTAATGTGACAAGCCACAAAGGATCATCAATCAAGCTTGAGGGGGAGAGAAAAGGTTTGTTCGAGCTGCAACAATGGACTTACCAGTGCTGAAGCAGATATATCAGGAGCATCTGAAGGTGACAAAGACTCCAGAAGCCTGCCAAAGGAGCTTTGAGATATGTCAGAACTTGAACACGAAAACAAACAGTCAAAGCAAAAAAACTCACATGGGAGTGACATGGTTGTCTGGTGATTCCAAAGGTTCTGAAAAGAGATGATATTCAGCTGTGATGAGTGAGGAAATGATGCCCCCATCCCCACTCCTCTCTGGGCATCACAAAAGATCAATTTATTGAAACTCGTTGGTGTTTGTTCAGGAATGGTCCGTGCCATATCTTGAGTTGAATGCTGGATAGAGTACATCATATCAAACTCATTTTCGTTTTCCCTGCTGGTTGACTGATGCTATGTTTTAGTTTTCATTCTGATGGCATATCTTGCGATCACATTGGTATGCATTATTAAGGATACATCCCTTATTTCCAACCCAAAATGCAACCCCTCCTTTCCGTCAGCTTCTCTGCTAACTTCAGGCTATCAATGACCACCCCCAGGTTTCCTTGCATTTGCCCAATTCCCAATCATGTTCCTATTTGTCACCAAAAACTTCCTTTTGTCATTTCTCCTCGGACCAGGTCATGGTTATGAAAAACTCAATTTTCTCCATCACATGGCAGGATGGCTCATGTTCCTCTCTGTGGCAATCCATGGCAGTCTCTGGATCCACAATCACCTCCAGTATAGTCTTCCCATTCTCAGACAACAGAAAGAAACCTTGGGGGTCACATCCCTTGCGATGCTTGGCTCCATCATTCTTCTTTCACTCTGGCTGATCTGAAAATGGTTTTATCAACTGTTCTTCATGACCCAGTGAGTACCCACTGGCTGACTTGTGATGGAAAAGTAGTGATGATACTGATATGCATGCATCTGATGTATTCACGTTTGTCATGTTCTTTGTGTGCATGTGCTATCATTTGATGTATGCACAGCCATGCATATTTCCCCTGCTTGCATTGTATGGGGCAGACATGTTCCTGCACCTCCTTCACTATTGATTCAAGGACGCCACAATGATAGCCTCAGACGAGTCGATGATACTTGTGAGTGTGTTTGCATGTTGTTGGTATGGATGTACTGATGATGAGCCCTTAGGTCTGTGTGCATGACTGCAATGTGGGGTGGGTCACAAGTCAACACATCTACCTCCGAGTCTTTTTCTCTGGACGTATCCTAGAAAGTTACCTCTTGAGCATTCTCTCCACTCTGCCTGCATACTTGTATTTGTCCAATCTGGGCTTACTCCTTGGTGCACGTGTCAATGGTGATTAGGCATGCACACTAAATACATTTGTCCATGGGGAGCAAGAGAGGTTGGCTGCAATAGATGAGACATCCAATGACAAGGACGTATCAGTCCCTCTTCAGGTCATGATTGACGGACCCTATGGAGGGTTGAGCATTGATCTTGGGCAGTATGAGACAGTACTACTTGTCTTTGGGGGGTCTGGCATCATAGGTCTGGCATCACCTTTACTTTGTATTTGTTGGACAATATCATGGAACAGTGCATCAAGCTGTGTCACTGCAGTGGCAAACAGACTCAGCACATCGAATTTGTGTGGTGTATCCAGTCTTTTGGTGAGCTCTCTCCCTTATTATTAGCCCATCAACATGCCTTATCCATGACAATCAGGTCAATTCTCCCCCGCTGTCTTCTTCTAGATAAGATCAGTAGGAACGCTAAGAAAACGCTTACCAGACAACTAATCTTATCTCCACGGGTAGTAAACCTTTAGCGAGGTGAAGAGAGTACTCTTCCCTGGTCGAGTTGGTACTAGAAATAAGTATCAATCTCGTAGAAAGGGGTTGACTATCAGGTACGTGGTTTGTTCGTCAATCGTCAACGAGGTTGAGGGTGATTGGGGGTTCAGCAAAACTGTTGAGGGTCTGGCTTTCAGTTGGGGTGGTGTACGAATTGTACACTGGATGGTTGGGGAAATGGTCTAGACAACTCTCAGGTTGCTAGGGGGGGGGGGGGTACTTGGTAGTGACTAGGGGTACTTCCCTAAGATGCCAATTGGCTCCAGTCGATTAGGAATGCTCAATTGGGTAGGTAGCGTAAATACGCTTCACTTTCGCTTACTGATTCACACACGTCACTTAGTCACACAGAACAGCTTTTCCTAAACTGATTCTATTATGCACTAAGGAGTTGGCAATCAGCTTAAATGTGCTCGACTTGACCCTTTCCCAGGGTACTAATGAACTATTAGGTCTCCCTACTAGCTGGGGATCTATTCCCTTTAGTTGCCCGCTCTGGGGTTTTCTCCCTAAAGGTGTCCTAACTGTCCCTATCCTAAGGGATACAGTATACTCCTAACTTGGGTCTAAGTAGTTCTATTTATAGCGTGGGAAACTTCTCTACACAGCCTCACTGTTTGTTTGTAGAGGGGTACTCTTGTGAGCACTCGTTGGTTGAGATTTACTCAAGTAGGAACCTTTTTCCTAAAAGAGGGAACCTGCCAAATGGGGCTGAATCGCGCTCCTTATATAGTAGTTTACATGTGGCTGTGCTACCTTCGGTTCCGAGGTGGCTGTGCCAAGATATGACTCATACTGACTCATATTGACTCACTTTGACTCAACCTGTCAGAAAATAACTTGCAATGAGCTAAAAATAGCCTTTGGCTTGGCAATGACTCATGCTGACTCATGCCGACTCATTATGACTCATTATGACTCATGCTGTGCAGGTCACATGACCATTCTGCTAGTCTAGGGGCAGTGCTTTGGCTAGTCCTCATTTGACTCACTTTGACTCATATTGACTCATTATGACTCATGCTGTGCAAGGTCACATGATCTGAGTCAGGTGATTCGCAACTGAGGTCACATGCTCCAATTGCTTCTCTGACACTTGGCTAAGTACTCAAGGATAAAAGAGATATTAAGAAAATGGTTTGCTAAGTAGTTGTAGGTAGTAATAAAAGTATGTTGGAAGAAATCATTTTGTTTCTCCACAACCTGTGAATGAACAAATAAGGAAAAATAGGGATACATACTAGACACTATGGTCCATATGTCCCTCAATTAGCTAAGCATTTGGACCGTGGGAATATAGTAAAAACTCAAATCTCGGGTCAAATGTCTAACATCAAACATACATTAACTATGTATCCGCATCCAATCATTTTGGTGCAGGTCATCCGCAGGGAACGGAAAACAATCGTCCCCGATTGTTCATTCAATCAAGGATAATCAAGTTGGGGTCTTCCATTAGCCCTTTGCTGTCCCTGATTAGGAGGGGGAGCTTCTTCCTCCTCTGGTTCAGGGGATGGTTCATTCTGAGTCAATTCACGAAGAACTCTCTCCATGTCTGCTATGGGTGGAAATGGGGGTTCTAAGAAATGAATTAACTCCATTCTATCTTCTAATAGTCCATGCCTAATCGGGTCAACTTGCCTAATTCGGGAATATAGGTCATTATGATACCGATTACAAAGGCGGGCATGTCTGTAGATTGCATGGCAGTAGATACAATGCCATTGCACTGTAGGTGTTCCTCGGTTGCGACCTTGAGTAATCACTCGTACAGTAGCATGGTATCGAATTTGGTTGTCTTCTCCTTGCTCACGAACGTGATGCATGAGCTCAGTGTGTAGGAATTGTAGGATATGTTCGAGTAGTTGCTGTTGTTTGCGAAGTTCTAGTACTTCCTGTACTATTCCATTAGCTTCAGCCATTTGTGTCTGATGGTATTATGGCTGTTGCTTTGTGTAAGATAATATGACTATGTTTGGGTCAGAACTCCCTATTGTTTATGACGGTATTTAGGGGCACTGATCTCCAATGATATATAGATACTGAAGATGGGAATTAAGGTAATGGCTGTGCCTTTACAGAGCTAGGGGAAATTTCTTGACTAGTAGCTAGCTCAAGATCGAGAAATAATATTGGTGATATCGGCTAAGGTACCTCCGTTAACTTGAGCTTCGTGCTCTGGAGGGTCAGGATCTGGTGGTGGGGATTGCTCTTGTTCAGTGAATTGACGAAGGATCTCAGCTATGGTCCTTCCTGCAATTGGTGGGAATGGTGGTGATAGCAAATCCACAAGTTCTGTTCGCCTTTCTTCTTCTGGCAAATCTCTGTCAGCTTCTGAACTCCTTATTCGGGTAGACAGGTTGTTGTAGGTTTCAACAAATACTGTAGCATATCGGTAAATAATTAGACAATGCTGACAATGCCAATCAGCCCAAAGGGTTCCTCTTTCTCTCCCTTCGGTCTCTACATGTACAGTAGCATGATAATAGGAGGGAGTATGATCATCATCTCGAAAGGTGTGATCATGCAGCCAATCGTGTAGTGTGTTAATGATTCGATCGCACAGATTGCGATGTAAACCTAAGTTCCAGACAGTTACATCCATGTCAGCTGGTTCTGCCATATTGCTAATGCTCCTTATTGTATATAACGGTATTTAAGGGCAAAAGTTTCCTACAGCAAGAAGGGGACTGTAATAACTACAGATGTACTGGGAATGTCGTAGGAAGTAAGGGGTCTGAGGTACACCTCGTTTAGTGTCGGTGTGAGGGTAGGAAAATAGTATACTGGAATGAGGTGATCTGGACACTTATCTACTCGAAGCCGTCGATCTATCCGTAATCGGAACCGGTGTATCAAAGACTGTACAGCAGTTAGACAGATTAGATCAAGGGGAATACGAAGTAGGAATTTGTCTGGGACTTTATCGGCTGAGTGGTAATAGTGGGGCGAAGGGGTAAGTTGGACATCGATGCAGTCTTGCCAATGCCCGGTGACGCGTGATAGGTGGCCAACAAATATTGGCTCTTCCTCCATCCAGGTGTAGAGTGCGATTTGATCGTCGCTGCTGGGAGGGCAAATGAATTCATGCCCCATGGCATAGCCAGTGTGGGCGCTGAGTTTATGCACGTAAACGAACGTGCCGATGGTTCGGTTGTGATGGAAACACAGGTTTGCAGCCATGATCGTCTTCTCAAAAAGGGATAAGTCGTGTTGTTGGATGGCAAGTTGTGCTTACCGGTGGCAGGATTGATGGGATGTGCGGGCAATGGCGGAATGTGGTAAGTTCTACAGCTTCAACGGTCGCCTAAGTAATATATGCGGCTAGATAGACTCTATCGGCGATATCCGTAGTAGTGCTGGGTCAATTGTCTCTGGATCCTGCTCTTGGTTTGATGAATTAGGTAACACATACGGCACATCTTGCGAATATATCGTTCGGCCTTGTAAGTTCCAGCCAGACTCAGTAATAATATCATTGTTCGGTGTCCTTCCCGGTGTACTCGTCGGGAATGGGTTTCCAAGACTCCATTCAGTAAAGCTAGATCTCTCAATATTCTTTGCTGTGCGAACTCGTTGTTCCTCATGCGGGGTGGAGTGTGGGGATATGGGGGTGGATCTTGCTCCTGTGGCCCCTGATGAGCCTGTCCAGGCACATTTGGCATGTCCGGATCCCTTAATATATTGTGAGAATGGTTCCTGAATGGGTTGTTGCTGTTCGACATGGCTTTGGCCAATTTCAATTGAGTCTCGCGTTACAGCTGGACTTGTTAGGTGGTCTGATATCGTGCTTTCCTGATTAGGGTCTAGGGCTTTTAAAATGTACTTCTCTAATGCCCGTAGTTCCTCTCTGTCGTGTTCTACCTGTTGTATCTTCTTACAGGCAGATCTACACTCAGTACACTCAGTGGCTGAGGGTATTACTATAGTCTCCTCTAGGCTAGTCCTAGGTATGGTTATATGATTCGTGTGAGTTGTCGGCTCAGCTAAGGGTGTGAGACCAAATGTGGAGTGGTAAATTCGGGTGGGGTGCTCAGTAAGCAAGTGAGCTACCCAATGATAGGTAACTTGCCGTAATCGATTCTGAATATGTAAGTTCTGTCGACGGAAATGAACTTGCCACTCCGATAGGGTACTAGTGCTATATATGGTCTCCGTTGATGTCTGACTCTGTGTCAGATCTGTCGCTATCGGCGGTATTAGGCTTTGAGGATAGTTTATTGAGTTTGCGCTCATAGTCTTCTCCATCTTCTGATGATACTTCTTCTTCGTCTGTGGTTACCTCAGGGTCTTCTCCCCCTTTATCTAACTGTGTTAGGGAGTGCCTCTGTATGTAAGGTATTACTCTGAATGCCGCAATTGGTCTAGCCAGTTGCGCTCCGTCAACTTCTGCTAGTTTGTAGCTTCCTCCTTGGGTTTGTCTGATGACTTTGTATGGTCCTAGATACCTGGGCTTAGTTTTCCTATTCAGCTCTTTCTCAACTGCTGTATTTCTGATTAGGACTAAGTCTCCAGGGGCATAGCTTCCTTGCACCAATCTGGTTTCAAATCGCTTTTCAAATTGGCGCTTAGAGTTCAATCTAGAATCTCGTAAGGTTGCTATGGCTCTTTCCAAGTCTTCTTCTCGTCGTTCTATTTGCCTTATCCGTAGTGCTAATAATTCCTCATGGGAAAGTTCTTGATCAAAACCTTCAACCAAGAAGGTTGACTCCCATAAATCAAAGGGTAATACTGGGTCAACTCCATGTAAAAGGTAATATGCAGAATATCCTGTCGATCGTCGTACAGTGATATTGTCTGCAAATAAGGCTGCTTGCAGCTTGTCTGGCCACAAGTGTATCTTTCCTTCACAAGCCTTCACTAAAGCTTCTCTAATTGCAAAGTGGCCTTGCTCAACCACTCCATTAGCTTGTGAATTGTAAGGGCTGATAAATACTTGAGGTATTCCATGTTGTGCAAGTATGTCCGATAGGGCTCCTTTGAATTCTGGTCCATTATCTGTGACTATCCTTCCCACACCTCCATATCTGTATATAATATCATCTAGCACAAACTGGGCCACTGCTCGGGCAGATGCTTGTCGTAGAGCTTTGCCTTCGACATACTTAGATAAGTCATCTCTGGCTAGCACTATATAGCGATATCCCTTTGCTACAGGCATGTGCATGATATCAATATGAACCTTTGTGAATACAGTAGCTGGTGGTGGGGTAATAATGGGAATATGGACTTTAGCGGTATTCCTAATCTGGCACTCATGGCAAGACTTGACATGATGCCGTACATCTTGGTACATTTGAGGCCAATAGAAGCGGCGTCTGAGGTTTTCCCAGGTGGCTTTCTCACCGTGGTGACCTAGTGACTCATGGGCTTGGCTCAAGATCTGTTCCCGCTTACTATGGTCAAATATCACTAAGAGGGGGTGTCCAGACTTGGTTCGCTTGAATAGGCGTCCTGCCTTTACGAAGTACTTGGTAACCTTTCGTAGAAATTTATTAGTAACAGGTTTAGGCTCAGGATTGGTCAGATACTCGTATATCTGCCTAAGGGTAGTATCTTGATTCTCTTGGGCAGACAGTACATATGCTGTCATGCTCCTAGAGATACCTTCCTTTATACCATTGCTCTTACGCAATCTGGGTCCATAATGTGCGTAGTACAGGGCAATTTCATCAAGCCAGCTATCATCATAAGATTCTATCTTGGCTTGGTCTTCCAGTGGTCTTCGGGATAATGCATCTGGTGCCTTGAACTGTGTTGCAGGTACATGAACAAGAGTAAAATCAAACATAAGGATTCCCTGAATCCATCTGTTGATTACTGCATTTGGTTGCAGTTCAGGCTCATTTAGCATTCCCTTGATATACTTGGCATCCACCTCTACTATGAGGTTCTTAGCTCCAATTACATATAGACGGAAGTGTCGTAGGGCTCGGAATAGGCCAAATAGTTCCAGCTTAGGTTGGGAGTAGGTAGCTTCTACCAAGGAAAAGGGAAGTGATCCATATCTAGAGGGGCGGCGTTTACCGTGCTCATCTATTTGTGACAGAATCATTCCTACCCCCATGTAGCTAGAGTCTACTGACAACACTATTGGTCGTCCACATGTATAATCTATAGGTAAGAGTGCGGGTGCTGTTGTAATCAATTCCTTTAAAGTCTCAAAGGCTTCTTGACATTCTTCTGTCCAGACAAAGGGTACATCCCTCTTCCAGGTAGAAGTTATACTTCTTGCTATCTGGGAGTAATTAGGAATCCATATGCGAACTGTTCCACATAGGCCCATGAATTGTCTGGCTTCTGTAGCACTTTGAGGGGTAGGCCATTCCTTTATGGTCTTTACGCGTTGTACGTCGGGTTCTCTTCCGTTGATTCCTACATTCTGGCCAAGTATTACTACTTGGGGTTGGCAGATTTGAAGCTTCTTTCCATTGAAGGTTCCTCCAGCTTCTGCCAATCGATGTAAGATTCGATTCAAGTCTTCTGCATGTTCCCAGATATATTGTCGTATTCCTGGTCTTTCTGATAGAACTGCAGGGTTCCCATCCTTATCAGGATAGGTGGTAAGTGGTCCTCGTATTGGTGCATCGTCAATGAATACATTCATCACTTGCTTGGCGATTTCATCTTGGAATATAAACACCATGCATTCTTGGAATTCAGAGGGTGAATTGGTGTATCCAGTGGGTAATGAGGTTATCCGTAATAGTCCTAGTGGGGTTTGGAAGGCTGTCATGTCGCGACTAGCTTGATCCATCTTTCTTGCATCAAAGCCCCAATATAGGTCTAGGACTGTAAAGCATTTTCCTCCCAAGAACTGGTCTACAAATTGATCCAGGTGTGGGGGAATTGATGACTCCTTGATGCTAACTGCATTTAGTGGTTGCAGGTCATGTACTATTCTCAGTTTCTGCTTCTCTTCATTCCACGTACAGAACCATCGTGATCTGTAGGGGGATTGGCAGTATTCATAGACTCCTGCTCTTATCTTGAGTTGCAGCAGATCTATGATTCGTTGTCGCAATGCAGGGGCAAGTCGTATGCCTTTCTCCTGCCATGGCTTATGTGGTACATGAGGTATCTTGTAGGGGCTAAAGTACTCTTCCTTAAGAGTTCCCCTATCCTCATCTTCAAAGGCTATAGCTGCTTCATTCTTGATCAGCGTATAGATAAACAAATCACGCTCTTCAGGCCACAAGAATTGATAGGATTCCATGTCCTTCAAAATCTTGTCTATTCGTGCCTGAGTAAACTTCCGAGTGGGCCTCTGTAGGCCAAAGTGTACATTCAGGGGTTCCAATGTTATCATTGGATCGTATGGTATTGTCCTGGTGACCTTAAACTCCTGGGGAATTGCGGTAGAGATTGGCTTGATGCGTTGATCAACCCGCTTATATGCTCCGTAGGTTTGTACACACGAGTGTGATCTTGATCGGGTAAGTAACCCTATAGACTCTGCATCTAGATTCTTGGGTAAGTACCGATCCATA
>JAHZSR010000228.1:0-26783 GCA_025782845.1 Boletus coccyginus | reverse complement strand
TTTTCCTGTTTTAACCATCGCCGATAACACTCGTTCTGCACCACTGAGTGGCTTGCATCACGGGGGGTGGCTACTCTTCTACACATACAAAACCGCTTTGCTTTTTGGAACTGGACCCTGGCCAATCGTGATGCATGACGAGTGTCGTCTGGTCATGTCCATGACAACGGTTTCTGTAATCAACTGTGCGCAATTGGAACTTCCACCAGTTTCGATCTAGTATGTACCAGTTTCAGGGATCCTCTACTTATGATTATATGTCTTCGAGTTTCCAAGCGGAGTCCCAGAGATGACAAAGGTTCACCTACTGTACTCTAACCGTTGAGCGCGGCTACCAGTTAGATGATAAACATAATTTCATTCTTCGTACACTGCTGAATGCGATTTCAGTTTTCTTCCCACTGGCAAGCCTTTCACAAATACCTGTAACGACCATGACATTTTCATTGAAGAAGATGCTGGGCGTGTGTTGTAGTCAACAAGTAACGTCCGGCCAAGTGATCAGCAGTGAGGTGAGAGGCCAGCTTGTCGAAGTAGTTCGGCATCCCGCAATGTTGAGAACACACTCCCCGCACCCATTTGTCGGCCCTGCCAATAGGGAGATAACGTCCTACGTCGTCCCCGTGCATGGACCTGATCCAAGAAGCCGAGGGTCTCGTGAGTCAACCGTTATTCATTGGCCACCATCTGTCGACTCAAGGGTGTGATGGTGGTTTGGTCCACGAAGGACTCATATACAAAGGGGCTTGAAGACGATCTGAATCCAACAGTCCTTTAGTAGCAACAGCATCGTTGTCAGGGGAGGCAAGCCTTGGAAGTCACCGGGAAGTCATCCTGAGCCGTACGTCTCTCAGGCTGCCACCATGTCCTTGATAGTAGGAAGCAGGCTGGTCTTGGCAACATCATTAATCGTTTCAGCCTGCGGCTTGGGATTCCGTTTGGCCCGTTTGGATCATGTCGGGGCTTCCGACAGGATGGGAGAACGACGACTCGATCGTATAACACCATAGCCGAATCGACGATTTTTGACCATGTCCGCAGTTCGGCCACCAACCCGTCCATCTTGCAATCTTCAATCGGCAATGGAACATAGGGTGATGCTGGCTCGCGATACACAGAAATCTCCGCAGGAAGACAGCTGTTATAGTCCGACGCCTTTCCCGTCCAGGCCAGAATGGTCACGTCCCCTGACCGGGTCAACACTTCTTGCAAGAGGCAACCCACAGCGCGTTGTTGCCCTCGCCATATGTGACTGGGTTAGAAACGTCGAATATGCCAAACAGTGAATAGGCTATATCCTCTTGCTTCGTAACAACCCGTGTCGCGGCAAGACACCGTTTCTGTCGTACATCGTCCGATCCCGGACGGAGAGAAAGAAGGACATCTACAATCAGTGCCAGTAGCGCGTGCCATCTCTGCCATGATGGCCGGTGAATCCTTGTGGTTGTACACTTTCTCGTCTGGACGATAAGGCTTCCAATCTTCAGTGTAGAAACGGATGACCCGAGATGCAAAGAACTCTTGCAATGTCCATGCTCGCATGTTCCACAGACTCCTCTCCAGTCCATCCAGTTCCAAGTCCGATCGTACACCCTTGAGGTGAACAATCGTGAGCGAAGATTCATGATACCATTTAAACATTGAGGTTAGGGATTCCTGAAGCACCGAGCCGTCTGCTTTGTTGATACAACATGTATCGCACCATGCCCAGCGAAACCCAGCTTCCTGCACCGTCGTGCAGAACATCACCAACTTCAGGACTGTGGGGGATTCTGCAAGTTTGTGCACCGATCCATGAAGGACATCGTGGAACAGCGGTTCGGCTCCTTGCCAAGTATGAGAGAACGTGGCATATCGGAAGTATTCTTGGACGACTTGTCGTATGCGAGAATGGTCGAGTCTTGTCGTCATGGACGCAACGAGTTCCACGAATTTTGGATCAGCTTCGAATTCATCCACACGCTCGCGCTGGTCACAAACCTGGCCAGTCCCCGTGTTAATCTGGACGAGCGGAGCGTCCCGCTGAGTCCGCTTAACAGCGCTGCGAATAGCGGCCTTCGTCTGCGATGGGCCCACGTAGTTTTTACGCAATTCTGCAAGGCGGGACACTTAGACGATGCTTACATGTAAGATGGGAAAATATTTACCCCGACTAACCGGATCAGATGATTGTTCAAGCATCAGGAGCATATTGTTATATGCATCGAGGGCTTCATCATAGCGGTGAGCACCGAGTAGTGCTGCGTGTTTTCTTTCGTGACCACACGGAGATGATGGTTTGAGTTTGATTGCCTGGGATCGTATTGATTACTTGTTTCGGTGCAAACAGGATACACGTACTGCGTCGGCATCCTCCAACGAATCTGCCCATGATCCACTCCCAGCTCGTGCTTTGCTTTGCTTCGTCAACAGGTCTGCTGATAAAGGATCGAGCCTCAGAGCCGTAGAGTAATGGGCAACAGCATCGTCGTATGACGCAGAGTCCATGGCGACATCTCCTCTTCGTCCCAATCCCTTCATACAACGCGCATTGAAGTCTGATACTCAATGTCAGGGTGCTATGGGCCATGGGTGTTTGTGGCTGCAACCACCCACCGAGTTCCCATTCCGCTCGCTCATCGTGCACACCCATGTCCTCTGGTAGTTCGTTTTGCATTCGTCGGAAACACTCGACCGCCTCCGTGAGTCGACCATCCCGTTCTAGAATGTCGCAAATGACGCGGTAGACGACAAACCTCGGGACCTTGAACTAAACCGAAAGAGAGTCACTATTCAGCTTCGAACCATCACGGAGAGCATACCTTCGTTCCCGCACTCGATGCTTCGTCCGCTGAACCATGAATTAGTATTATGTCCCCCCACTTAGTCAGTATGGCGTTGGGAGTTGAGGGACCCAACGACAACGCAGTAGAGTAAGCTGCAACTGCTTCATCCCGTTTCGCGGCGTTCGACGCATCGTCTCCGATTCTCTCCAGCGCCGTGATGCACCAGTGCATAAACTCTGATGGAAGCGCGATCAAATACTCTATCGTAATACACAACGCCGAAACTCACCGGCAGGCCGGTCGGTGGTTAACTGGTTGGCCCTCACATCCTCATTCAAGGTATTCGCGAACTCGAGAAGACATTCCGCAGCACCCTGTATGCGACCTTGGGCATACAAGGACTTGCATTGACGCATCTGCTCGTGTGCGTGGTTGATCCGTACGAGGCTATCGGCTTTGCGTTGAGTGTCGGCAAGACGGACGCGGAGTTCTTGGTTGGTCTGTTCGACGTGTGCGATTCTGCCACCTAGTGGATATGGAGGTCAAGGGAACATCGGTCTCGATGGATATGGACGCACTTGAGTTTTCGTCGAGTGAGCGAAGGGAATTGATGGTTTCGTCGAGGCGGTCCCTTTCCAGGTTGGCTGCGTGTTGAGATTCTGCAAGCTTGTCGCAGAGTTCTTGGACGATTTTTTCGAGCCACGCGATTTTGCTATCTGGTAGACGTGAATCAAGGCAACATGCGCGTCAGGGCAGCGGGTGACATACTCGAGCTCTCTGCTTGAGCGCGCAGCGACTGGATGAGATCATCCCACTCCTGGTGGGTTTGTCGAGATTTGTTGCGCAGTTCCTGGACGGTTTTCTCAGGATTCACAATTCTTTTGTCTGAGGGACATGAGTATCAGAAACCGACATTAGGGTGCAAATGAACGCACTTGAACTATCGTCAATTTTTTCAACCTCTGTGTGCCGCATCTCCGGCATGCGGTGAGCCTGCAACGGCAAATAGAGCGGTCTGCGATTTCCAGTTTTTTGTAATGCAGACAAACCTACCTTGTTGATGTAGTGAGAGGGAATGATGCCACGAAGTGACTGAAGGGTGATTCTCTCGTTCCCGGAAGCAACAAGGTCATAATGAGACGACATAGCCATGGACACGACCCCGTGAGTGTACTTGATGACAGCCCCGAGCCTGTGTGTCGTAGTATCCCACAAAGAGACCGACGAGTCTGCGGAGGCTGCAATGAATGTGCCATTGCTTGCCAGGGAGACGCATACAGGATTGTTGGTGCTGTGGATGAGCCATTTCGACAGCGTGGTCTTGGCGGACACGTCGACACGGTAAATGTTGCCATTGCATGATAAGGCGAAGAGTCGCTTGCTATCACTGGCTCAGGCGAGGGACTGGTTCAACCCCCAGTTGACTTGGACCGGGAACTCGACGAGGAGACTGCCATCCTGACTGTCGTAGACCCGAACAGAGTCACGTTCCTCTGTGGCAGTGGCGATGAGGCATCCGTCGGGTGAAAACTTTGCTGCCACCACCCAGTAGTCGTGTTCCAAGCCGAGCAGTTTTTCGCCAGTCGACAACGACCAGACGCAAGCAGCATCGACTGCATTCACGTAATCGTCGCCGTGTGCTGCGAACTCGGTCACTTTTGAGTGATTCCGTCCATTCCACACCATCACTAAGCCATATACCGTTCCGGTGACGATCCACCTTCCGTCTCGTGACACTGCAATGTCCTGGACTGCATCGTCCGCCTCCATTGGCGTCCCCACCTCCTTGCCATCCCCTATGCGCCAACACTGGATGTTCCCTTGGCTGTCACCGCTCACGACGTGCTTCCCATCAGCGAGGAACGCGACGGAAGCTATGATCCCTCGACCGTCGATTACGATCGGTTTTGCTTCCTTTCGGTGGGCGATACCGGAAAAGGAACTGTTTTCACCTGACTCTTGTGTTTCCATCAGAACCGTCCTTTCAATCCGCCCTGTGCTCACCATTCTTTGACCTCTGGCGTACGTCGGCAGACATATCAGGCCGGGTACCAGATCCTTGGAATGAGGGATGATGGTCGTTTATCCCAGGTACGCTCGTTGTCTTATTGTGTACGCGTGTCTCCTTATTGAATTAATTCACACACCCACAATCATTTGGTGTCCTGGGCGCTTGCTCTGGCACTCTGGATCAATCCTCATTATTCCATTATTCAAAAACGAAAAACAGTAATCAGACGCAGAAGAAATCAGAGCATCCAATAACTGTCCGCTAGCAAACGTCCGAAAGATCAACGCTCAGATCCACCCACCTCAAACATCATCCCACTTCAACCAGTAAGCGGAGGCAGGGGTGGAACATACACCGGGGTGCCTTGCCTGGGTTCAGACACCGGGCCATCGATGGTCAGCAGATTGACATAGACGCGACCTTCCCTGAACTATCGAAAGTAAAGCAACTCAACGGCATGTTCCTCGGGCAAATTCCCCCTACAAATAGACCGAGGAATGCGATCGAATGTGAGATGGTCCACCCAGCAGTTGGGACATTCATTGTTGGCTGGCCTAGTGCTACTCCAATTGCACTCGACTGCAGGTATAATCACACTAATTTCTTCGCGCCCATTCCTATTCATTCTTCCCTGCAGGCTTGGCCTTTGACACCGCTCTTTGGGTGTCTTGGAGGCTATATCGTTGGAACACTCTTTGCATATACTTGTAGAGGTGGCTCGCCATGGAGCATACCCGACCACAGCCATCAAAACCCAAGAGTGGTTGATGCCAGCAACTCTAGTAAGGGCTATCCTGTCAGGAAATTTTCTACGATCAATCTGATCTCAGTGCACGGAGATCACCTATTAACTCTATGTCATATTTGGGAACAATCGCTGAAGCGTGGGGTCCAGTGATGTCGTTTTTTGAAGTTACGCCTGGTGGTGATGATACCATCACCATCCATCATACGACCTACGATCACGTCAGAACGAGGAGCGTTGCGAGACCTCTAGCCTGCCCGAAGAGTATGTCGGTGCTCAGAAGGTCTCCGACCATGATGGTGCGTGCTGGATCGAAATTGACTCTGGCCAGGGTATCGTTAGCGCGTGGAGCACACTGAATGTGAATTTCGGATGGATTACTTTGCTTGGATGCAGTCCAACAATGAGAGACCCATTCCCAGGGAGAAATCCATCTGAAAGGCACGATCCGAGCGGACCACTGCGGCCATTTCCAGTCACGCATCGGGCAATTTAGTGGTTCCCGTGCGGTACCATACCGGAACTAGCTGGCGTGGATTCTTCTTCGCTTCAGTGGTACTCGGCATCTCCCGGATTGGACCCCTGCCACTCCTACTCTCTGTTGCTGCCCTTCTGTCGCGACACGGCCCCCCCGCTCCATCGCCCACCCTCACTCGCCACCCTGTCGTACTAATGCGCGCGCACACGCACACCATTACGTCTGCGTGCGATCATGATCAAGCGGTCATACGGTGCTTCTCCTGATCAGGCTGCTCATTGTCCTTCTATTCCCCATCCCTCGTCTCTCGTGCACAGCCATCATGGGACACGCGCTGATCTCGGAGCTTCTGTAACGGAATGTGGCTCCCTGATGGATCGTATACAAGGGCCACTACGGTTTCAAAACTAGCTCACGAGTCCCCTCTTTCCTTCTTCCCTACCATGGCGCCATCCGTTGGCCACCACCGGTTGTCGTTCGCAATCCTTGCTGCTGTCTTGATTTCCGTCGGCCCCATAGGTATTGTGGCCCAAACTTCCACCGCAGTTTGTCTATCCTCGTTCAATTGGGTACGTCGCTCTACCCTACCGGAAGTGCTTACTCTCACGATACTTCAATGATTAGATGACTAACAGCAAGGGCCAGAACCCTTGTGTTGTTTCTGCGTATCTGGAAGGCGCCTGTAGTGATGGCCGTGCGTTCATTTCCTGCTATGTCATGCTCTCCTTCACAGCCCTGATGTTCAACAAGAATATACTATTGATCCTCTTCCAACTGGCTATTATTATCCTGGTCCCTACGCCGACGAAGGAAATCAACTTGAATGCGAATGTAGTTCTGTCACGTACAATACCATGAGTGCTTGTGGCCTCTGCCAGAATAGTACAATTATCGGGTAACGTAAATCACCCCGATAGCCGCTTGCACGTCTTCATCATTCATCAGTTGGTCCGTATGGAACACCAATTGCACGACTCTCTATCCAGGATTGTATGTCACTGCATACCAGTGTACAGTTCCCATGAAGTTTACTATTCCCACAGTTTCCCGCTGGATATTCCAGCTGGCACAGCCGTGCCACAATGGGCGTTCCAAGACGTGACTGTATGCATAACTTGCATCGGGCATCTGCTGGCATTGTGCTGAAGGTTCTTTTTCAGAAAAGCGATTTATTTAACGTAACTCTAGCTCAGTCTGTTGGTGGTAGGATTCCATTTTCCACAGTCGCCCCATGTAGCACTCACCTTATTGTTCAGATAATCCTGAGTCGACTGCGTTGAACACCGCCCAGTCCACGGGTTCTGTTAACCCGGTGTCAACTGTTGCTTCGGCGTCACTTACTGCCTCGCCTTCACCCACGGCAATCGACACGGCATCGTCGGGTGGTGGTTCAAGCACTGCGGCAATCGTCGGGGGTGTTGTTGGTGGTGTCGTCGGACTTGCATTGATTGCTGCAGTTGTCTTTTTCGTCATGAAGAAGAAGCGTTCTCAAACTCCACCATCGGCACCCTTTACTGCCCCAACGTCATCCGCACCTCCTTCCGGTGTTTACACAGACACTACCCCTTTCGTTCCCCAAATGGCGCAACCCAGGCTCTATGTGAGTCGAGAGAATACTTTGAAGACCATGGTGTCTGATCATACTCTAGGACCCGTCTGATCCCGGTACATTCCCTGCTTCTCCACCCTCGACCACTATTCGGACTGGATCATCACATGGCATTCAGCATACCGTTAATTATTCCACCTCTTCGATGCAACCCGGTGGGTATTACACCGGTTTGCCGACAATCTAAGGGTAGAGGGATTCTTTTTTCAGACGACGTTCATGCAAAGTCATTTCGACATTCTCCTATTTTAACCAGCGCCGATGACACTCGTGTTGTTCCAGTCGCTTGCATCACGGTGTGTGGCTACTCTTCCACACTTACAGAATTGCTTTGCGTCACATTTCGGAACTGGACCCTGGCCGGTCATGCTGCATGACGAGTTTCGTCTGGTCATGGTCACAATAACGGGTTCTGTGATCTACTTTGTGCAATTGGAACTTCCACCAGTTTCGATCTAGTATGTACCAGTTTCAGGCATCCTCTACTTATGATTACATATGTCTTCGAGTTTCCAAGCGGAGTCCCAGAGATGACGATGGTTCAACTACTGTCTTCTAACCATTGAGCGCGACTGGTAAGGGCTTGAAGACGATCTGAATCCAACAAGTCCTTGAGCAACAGCATTGTCTCTTTCCTGCTATGTCCACGTAGAATGCGCTACCTCTGCAAATACCCAAGTATGTCTCTGCAGCCTGGTCTTATTAAATAACATTCATTTCAGCCTTCGAATTGAGATTTCGAAATTTGGTACTTTGTTGTCACCAGTCTAGGAACACAGGGTGATGCCGGCATCTCCTCTCCGTTCCGATCCCTTCATACAGCGCGCATTGAAGTCTGATACTCAATGTCAGGGTGCTATGAGCCATGGGTGTTTGTAGCTGCAATCACTCACCGAGTTCCCATTCCGCTCGCTCACCGTGCACACCCAAGTCATCTGGTACCTCGTTTTGCATTCGCCGAAAACACTTGAACGTCTCCGTGAGTCGACCATCCCGTTCTAGAATGTTGCAAATGACGCTGCAAAAGACAAACCTTGGAACCTTGAACTAAACCGAAAGGGAGTCACTATCTATCTCCGAACCGTCATGGAGAGCATACCCTGGTTGCAGCACTCGATGCTGCGTCCGCTGAACCATGAATCAACATTATGTCCCCCCACTTGGTCAGTATAGCGTTGGGAGCTGGGGGACCCAGCGATAACGCAGTAGAGTAAGCTCCATCCGCTTCATCCCGTTTCGCGGTGTTCGACGCCTCGTCTCCGATTCTCTCCAGCACCGTGATGCACCGGTGCGTAAACTCTAATGGAAGCGATCAAATACTCTATCGTAATACACGGCGCCGGCAAGCCAGTCAGTGGTTAACTGGTTGGCCCCCATATCCTCATTCAAGGTACTCGCGAGCTCGAGAAGACATTCCGCAGCACCCTGTATGCGACCTTGGGCATACAGGGATTCGCATTGACGCATCTGCTCGTGTGCGTGGTTGATCCGTACGAGACTATCGGCTTTGCGTTGAGTGTCGGCAAGACGGACGCGAAGTTCTTGGTTGGTCTGTTCGACGTGTGCGATTCTGCCACCTAGTGGACATGGAGGTCAACTGAACATCGATCCCGGTGGATATGGACGCACTTGAGCTCTCGTCGAGTGAGCGAAGGGAGTTGATGGTTTCGTCGAGGCGGTCCCTTTCCAGGTTCGCTGCGCGTTGAGATTCCAGGTCAACGGAACATCGATCTCGGTGGATATGGATGCACTTGAGCTTTTGTCGGGTGAGCGAAGGGAGTTGATGGTTTCGTCGAGGCGGTCCTTTTCCAGGTTGGCTGCGCGTTGAGATTCTGCGAGCTTGTCACAGAGTTCTTGGACGATCATTTCGAGCCGCGCGATTTTGCTATCTGCTGTCGTTATCGGCTACGGCGATGTAGAGACGGTCGATCATCATCTCGATATGGGTCTTGCGCACGAGATCGTACGGGAAGACCTCAGGGAAGACCTCGTCTTCTTCGTCATAGTCCTCGTACTCGTCAGCTCCTCAACCTCGCTTTTTCGGGGTTTGTATCGGTCGAAGGTTGAACATTCTGAACCTCCACATCGGTGGGGGTCTCGCGCACTACACCGTAGGCCGTGGGTGGCCACAGAGATGTCCTTGTCTTCCCTGTCATTGCACTCACCTTGGTCATCGTCATCGTTCTTTTCAACCTCCTCGATTATTTCTGGAACTGTGTCGGTCGAGGGTTGGATGTTGGACGTTCCGAGTCTGAGCCTACTAGTTGGGGGCCAAGGGGAGTGAAGCGACCCTAGGTATGAGCCAGTATGCGAGGGTGAACTACCAGCTATAACAGTCGGTGGGAGTGGGCAAAAGCGCGTTAGAGCGCTCCGAGCAGTGACCGAAGAGAGGAGCAGCGCTGGACATGACCCACGGAGAGATTGGTGTCGTAGGTTTGGGAGAAGGCGGGCGAGGGGGCTTCTGATCAGTGAAAAGCCGCATCAGCAACCTCCGAAAAGGCCTGATATGATCTCATAGGCCAGCCGACCAGAGGGGACCGTTTCCAGTCATCGGGATTTGATCATTCCTGTGTGGTACCACACAGTACCTGTCCCATGCCCAAAGTTGGAATTCGATAAGCGACACAGAGTACGCACGCACTGCCTGGCGGCGCTGCCATCCGACGTCGCAGACCGTGTCTGCGTGCACACTCATGTCCGGTTCACACACCTTTGTCCATCCCGCTGTCACACGAACGCGTGTGCCCCGCTCGCGCCGCCTCGCCCACCCCGATCATGTTGCACGAGCGAGCGTGCACACACGTCCCCCTCGCTCCGCCTCGTCCACCACCTTCGCGCGACTACCGGTTCTTCACCCAACGCAGTGACGTCCACTTCCACGACCCATGGCCTGCTCGCGCCGCCTCGCTCACTTCGTTGTGCGAGCGAACGCGCACGCCCGTCCCCTCTCCCACCCTCGCCCACCGCCCTGTTGTACGAATGCGCGCGCGCACGCAGACCATTATGTCTGCGTGCGATCATGATCAAGCGGTAACGTCATAAAGTGCTGCTCCTGATCAGACTGCTCATTGACCCCCCATCCCTCGTCTCTTGTTGTGGACAGCCATCATGGGACACGCGCTGATGGAGCTGCTCTAACAATTTGCCACCAGGAACAGGGCTCTGTCGTATACAAAGGCCGCCACGGTTTCAAAATCAGCCCACCCCCTTCTCTCCTTCTTCCCTATGGCGCCATCCGTAGGCCCCCACCGCTTGTCGTTCACAATCCTCGCTGCTGTCTTGATTTCTGTCGGCCCTGTAGGCATTGTGGCCCAAACTTCCACCGCAGTTTGTCTATCCTCGTTCAATTGGGTACGCCGCTCTACCCTACTGGACGTACTTACTCTCACGATACTTCGATGATTAGATGAGTAACAGCAAGGGCCAGAACCCTTGTGTTGTTTCAGCGTATCTGGATGGCGCCTGTTATGGTGGCCGTACGTTCATTTCTTGTCATGTCATGCTCTCCTTCACAGCCCTGATGTTCAACAAGCATATACTATTGATCCTCTTCCAACTGGCTATCATTATACTGGTCCCGACGCCAACCAAACAAATCAATGCCAATGTAGTTCTGTCACGTACAATACCATAAGTGCTTGTGGCCTCTGCCAGAACCGTACAATTATCAGGTAACGTAAATTGCCCCGAAAGCCGTTTGCACGTCTTCATCTTTCATCAGTTGGTCCGTATGGTACACCAATTGCACGACTCTCTATCCAGGATTGTATGTCACTGCATACCAGTGTACAGTTCCCACGAAGTTTACTATTCCCACAGTTTCCCGCTGGATATTCCAACTGGCACAGCCGTGCCACAATGGGCGTTCCAAGACGTGACGGTATGCATAACTTGCATCGGGCATCTGCTGACACTGTGCTGAGGGTTCTTTCCAGACAAGCGATTTGTTCAACGTAACTCTAGCTCAGTCTGTTGGTGGTAGGATTCCATTTTCCATAGTCGCTCCATGTAGCACTCATCGCATTTTTCAGATATTCCTGAGTCGACTGCCCCGAACAGCGCCCAGTCCACTGGTTCTGTTAACCCAGCGTCAACTGTTGCTTCGGCGTCACTCACTGCCTTGCCTTCGCCCACGGGAACTGGTACAACATCCTCGGGTAGCAGTTCAAGCACCGCGGCGATCGTCGGGGGTGTTGTTGGTGGTGTCGCCGGACTTGCACTGATTGCTGGAGTTGTCTTTTTCGTCATGAGGAAGAAGCGTTCTCAAACTCCGCCATCGGCACACTTTACTGCCCCAACTTCACCCTCCGGTGTCTACACAAACACTACTCATTTCGTTCCCCAAATGGCGCAACCCAGGCTCTATGTGAGTCGAGAGAATACTTTGAAGGTCATGGTGTCTGATCACATTCCAGGACCCCTCTGATCCCAGTACATTCCCTGCTTCTCCACCCCCGACCACTACTCGGACTGGATCATCACACGGCATTCAGCACACCGTTAATTATTCCACCTCTTCGATGCAACCCAGTGGGTATTACACCGGTTTGCCGACAGTCTAAGGCTAGAGGGATTCTTTTTTCAGACGACGTTCGTGCGGGGTCATTTCGATATTTTCCTGTTTTAACCATCGCCGATAATACTCGTTCTGTTCCACTCGCTTGCATCACGGTGTGTGGCTACTCTTCCACACATACAAAATTGTTTTGCGTTTCTTTTTGGAACTGGGCCCTGGCCAATCATGATGCATGACGATCTGGTCATGGTCACAACAACGGGTTCTGTAATCTACTGTGCGCAATTGCAACTTCCACCACTTTCCGTCTAGGGTTTCAGGAATCCTTTACCGATGATGACATATGCCTTCGAGTTTCCAAGCGAAGTCCCAGAGATGACGAAGGTTCAACTACTGTACTCTAACCGTTGAGCGCGACTACCACGCCCTTTGTTGTCCCCGTGGACCACTCTGCATAACGAGTCCTGGTCCAAGAAGCCGAGGGTCCCGGTCATGGCCACCATCTGTCAAGGTGTGATGGTGGTTTGGTCCACGAAGGGATATAAAAACGGGCTTGAAGACGATCTGAATCCAACAGTCCTTTCAAGTTAGCAACAGCACTATATCCAGCGGCCTGGCACGTAGAATGCCTACCTCTGCAAACACGCGGGCCCAAGTACATCTCTGCTACCACCGGACCTTCAAGTCCTTGATAGGAAGCCTGATCTTAATAAAAATCCGTTTCAGCTTGCGAATTGGCACTTCGTTGCCTCCGACATTGTCAAGGAACAAGCCTTGGAAGTCGCCGAGAACACCCTCGTACGTCTCTGCCACCACGTCCTTGATAGGAAGCCTGGTCCCGGCAACATTCGTTTCAGCCTCCGGCCTGGGATTCCGTTTGACCCGTTTCGATCATCATCAGGGTCTCCGACGTTGTCGATGAGCAAGCCCTCTGACTGGGAGCCTAGGGTGCCGCTAGTGATGTCTTCGTCACCAAAGCTTGAATCGTGTCGGCGTCGTACTGCTCTGGTAAGCTTGTCGAGCTGTGAGGCATGGTGTGAAGAGGAGACGGTATATGATGACGAGGGAGGGCGCGCATCGGAGAACGGAGCATCTGAATTGCCATCCCCGCCATCCCCGTCGACTGGGGTGAGCGGTTTGGCATCATCATCCATAAGATCCTCAAACGGAAGCGCTGGATCAAGAAGGCATTGGAGCCACGGAATGCACGAGCACCAGATTGTCCAGGCTAGACAAGTCCTCTGTTGTCTTGATCTCGACGTCCCCAAATGCAGATGTCGTGGTGTGATAAGTATGCTGGGGAGAATTGCCACTTGCGACCAACGGACCTCTCAACGGAAACATGATGCAAGATAAGCTCAACCGGCGGCTGACGAGACGTGGAGATGGGAGAATGACAACTCGATCGTATAATACCATAGCCAAATTGATGATTTTTGAGCATGTCCGCAGTTCGGCCACCAACCCGTTCATCTCGCAATCTTCAGTTGGCGATGGAACATAGGGTGATGCTGACTCGTGATACACAGAAATCTCCGCAGGAAGGCAGCTATTATAGTCCGAAGCCTTTCCCGTCCAGGCCAGAATGGTCACGTCCCCTGACCGGGTCAACATTTCTTGCAAGAGGCGACCCACAGCGCGTTGTTGCCCTTCGCCATATGTGACTGGGTTAGAAACGTCAAATATGCCAAACAGTGAATAGGACATATCCTCTTGCTTCGTAACAACCCGTGTCGCGGCAAGACACCGTTTCTGTCGTACATCGTCCGATCCCGGACGGAGAGAAAGAAGGACATCTACATCGGTGCCGGTAGCGCGTGCCATCTCTGCCATGATGGCCGGTGAATCCTTGTGGTTGTACACTTTCTCGTCAGGACGATAAGGCTTCCAATCTTCAGTGTAGAAACGGATGACCCGAGATGCAAAGAACTCTTGCAATGTCCATGCTTGCGTGTTCCACAGACTCCTCTCCAGTCCATCCAGCTCCAAGTCTGATCGTACACCCTTGAAGTGAACGATCGTGAGCGAAGATTCATGATACCATTTAAACATCGAGGTTAGGGACTCTTGAAGCACTGAGCCGTCTGTTTTGTTGACACAACACGTATCACACCATGCCCAGCGAAACCTAGCTTCCCGCACTGTCGTACAGAACATCACCAACTTCAGAACTGTGAATGATTCTGCCAGTCTGTGCACTGATCCATGAAGGACGTCGTGGAACAGCGGTTCGGCTCCTTCCCAAGTATGGGAGAACGTGGCGTATCGGAAGTATTCTTGGACGACTTGCCGGAGAGTGGTCGAGTCTTGTTGTCGTGGATGCAACAAGCTCCACGAATTTTGGATCAGCTTCGAATTCATCCATACGCTCGCGCTTGTCATAAAGGCGGCCGGTCTTTGTGTTAATGACGACCAGCGGAGCGTCCCGCTGAGCCCGTTTGACAGTGCTGCGAATGGCCACCTTCGTCTGCGATGGGCTCACATAGTCTTTACGCAATTCTGCGAGAAGCGGGACACTTAGACGACATTTTCATGTAAGGTCGGAAAATATTTACCCCGAGTAACAGGATCAGGTGATCGTTCAAGCATCAGGAGCATATCGTTATACACATTGATTGCTTTGACAGTGGCGAGCACCAAGTAGTGCTGCGTGCTTTCTTTCATGGCCAAATAGAGATGATGATCGAGTTTGATCCCCTGGGATCGTATTGATCATTTGGTCTAGTGTAAATTAGGATACACGTACCGCGTCGGCATCCTCCAACGAATCTTGCCATGATCCAACCCCAGCTCGTGCTCTGCTTCGCTTTGTCAACAGGACTGCCGATAAAGGATCGAGGGTCATCGCCGTAGAGTAATGGGCCACAGCGTCTTCGTATGACGAAGAGTCCATGGCGACATCCCCGTTCTGTTCTAATCCCTGCTTACAACGCGCATTGAAGTCTGGCGTTCAATGTCAGGGCGCCATGGGTCATGGGTGTTTATGGCTGCAACCACCCACCTAGTTCCCATTCCAATCGCTCATCGTCACCCACATCCTCTGCTAGCTCATTCTGCATTTGTCGGAAACACTTGAGCGCCTCAGTGACTCGAACCTCCTGTTCTAGAAAGTCGCAAATGACGCGGTAGACGACAAACCTCGGAACCTTGAACTAAACCGAAAAAGTGTTACCATCCATCTTTGAACCGTCACAGAGAGTATACCTTTGCAGCAATTGAAGCCACGACTGAGCATCAACTTCGCCCACTTCACCAGTACAGCGTTCGGGATTGAGGGACCGAGCGACAACACAATAGAGTAAGCTGCAATCGCTGCGTCTAGGTTCCCGGTGTCCGATACCTCGTCTCCAACTCTCTCCAACGCCAAACTGCATCGGTGCTTAAACTCTGACGGCAGCGACTAAATACTCTATCCTGATGCACGACTCCGAAACTCACCAGCAAGCCAGTCGATGGTTAACTTGTTGGCTCTCACATCGTCGTTTACGGTATTCGCGAACTCGAGAAGACATTCCGCAGTACCCTGTATGCGGGCCATGGGCACACAGGGATTCATATTGATGCTTTTGCTCGTGTACATGGTTGGTCCTAAGGAAACCATTGGCTTTGCGTTGAGCATCGGCAAGTTGGGTACGAAGTTCTTGGTTGGTCTGTTCGAGATGTGCGATTCTGGCCCCTAGTGGACATGGAGATCAACGAAACATAGGTCTCGGTGGATATGGACGCACTTGAGCTTTCATCGCGTGTGCGAAGTAAGTTGATGGTTTTGTCGAGGCGATCCTTTTCCTGGTTGGCTGCACGTTGAGATTCGGCGAGCTGGTCGTGAAGTTCTTGGATTTTGCAATCTAGTAGACATGACTTAAGGAAATAAGCGTCGCACTAGCGGGGGACATACTCGAGCTCTCCTCTCGAACGCGTAGGGACTGGATGAGGACATCCTTCTCCTCATTAGTATGATGAGATTCAGTGAGCTGGTTGCGCGGTCCCTGGATGGTTTGCTCGAGACTTGCTGTTCTTTCGTCTGATGGACATGGGTATCGAAAACCGGGATGAGAGTGTAAATGAACGTACTTGGACTGTCGCCAACCTTTTCAGCCTCCGCGTGGTGGATTTCCTGCATGTGGGGGGTCTGCAACGGCGAATAGAGTGGTTTGCGATTGCCAGTTGTTTTATGCATGTACACTTACATCGTCCAGATAGTGAGAGGGAAGGGTGCCAGAGAGTGCCTGAACGGTGATTTTCTTGTTGCCGCTGGTTACGAGGTCGTAGTTTAATGACATAGCCATGGACACGACCCCGTGAGTGTACTTGATGATAGCCCCGATTTGCTTGTGTGTCGTAGTATCCCACAAAGAGACCGACGAGTCTGCGGAGGCTATGATGAATGTGCCATTGCTTGCCAGGGCGACGCATACGGGATTGTTGGTGCTGTGGATGAGCCATTTCGACAGCGTGGTCTTGGCGGACACGTCGACACGGTAAATGTTGCCATTGCATGATAAAGCGAAGAGTTACTTGCTATCACTGGCCCAGGCGAGGGACTGGTTCAACGTCGAGTTAACTTGGACTGGGAACTCGACGAGGCTGCCGTTCTGACTGTCGTAGACCCGAACAGAGTCACGATTGCATGTGGCAGTTGCGATGAGGTGTCCGTCGGGTGAAAACTTGGCTGCCACCACCCAGAAGTCGTGTTTCCAGGGGTCGAGCAGTTGCTTGCCCCTCAACGGGCCCCACAGTGACCAGACGCAAGCAGTTTTGTCATCTGATCCAGTTACGATTTTCGTCGCGTCTGGCGAGACGTCGAGAGCAAACACCCACTCGCCGTGTGCTTTGAACTCGTTCACTCTTGAGTGACTCTCTGCATTCCACACCGTCACCCATCCCCATCTCATCCCACTGACGATTACCTTTCCATTTTGTGACGCCGCAATGTTGACAACAGAATTCCCTGCATCCATTGCCGTCCCCACTTCCTTCCCTTCACCGTCGCTGCTCACGACTGAAAATATGTCATCCCGAACATCGATTACGATCGGTTTTCCTTCTTTTCGGTGAGCGATACTGGAAGAGGAACTGTTTTTACCCGGCTCTTGTGTTCTCATCAGCATTGTCCTTTCAACCAACCCTGTGCTCACCATTCTTTGACCTCTGGCGTAAGTAGGAAAACATACCCGGCTAGGTACCAGGCCGTTGGAGTGAGGGATGGCCGTTGTCGCCTCGTATACGGGTGTCTCCCTATCGAATCAATTCACATACCCACAATCATTTGGTGTCCCGGGCGCTTGACCCGCCCTTGATCATTATTCCAAAACGAAAAACAATAATCAGACGCAAAAAGAAATCAGAGTGTCCAATAACCGTCCACTAGCAGACGTCTGAGGGCTCGACGTTAACGCTCAGATCCACCCACCCCACCTCCAACATCATCCCACTCCAACCAGTGAGCGGAGGCAGGGGCGGAACATACCTTCGATCGTCCCTTCTATCCCACCGCACCCCTCCCGCACCCTCCTCCTGCCCGTGACACATGATCCTAGACCAGGACATGGCCCCATCTGGGAACGCAACAACGGCGAACTCCGTCGTCCATGTTCGTCCCTATCATGCTTCCCATTCCATACTCTCTCGCATATACTCGCATTCTCTCCTTCCCCGGCTGTTCCCTCCCCCCCTCTCTCGCACCATTATTCGGCGGAGGTGCCGACACAGCCAGTGTACGCGTCCCCGTCGACCTCGCAGGGACCGCTTCGCTCACAGTATTCACCACAGACGAAGGGCGTATATCATACCTCAAGACATGCAGTCGGCGTGCTTCGCACGTAACACGTATGTTACAAGTGAGCCTTCCATCCTGACTCAAGGCATCCCCCGCCGAAATGTTGATACTAGTAAACTACCGTTTGGCGCCCCGCTCGCAACGTGAGTCCGTTTATGCCAAGTTTTTGCGTCATTGTCATCGAGCTGCATCGTGGAGTCATATCCCACAAACAGCGCTCCTGGCTTTCGTGGTAGCGGTTTTGACCGATTTCACGCCTGCATTCGTACTCGGAGTGCCTTCCCTGGGTTCAGATACTGGGCCATCGATGATCAACAGATTGACATGGACACGACCTTCCGCTGAACTATCGAAAGTAAAGCAACTCAACGGCATGTTCCTCGGGCAAACTCCCCTTACGCATTGGCCGAGGAATACGATTGGATGTGCGATGGTCTACCCAGTAGTTGGGACATTCACTGGTGGCTGGCCGGGTGCTATTCCAATTACACTCGACTGGGACTGCCCTTCCTAGGTATGATCACAGTAATCTCTTCATGCCCATGCCCATTTATTATTCCCTGTAGGCTTGGCCTTTGACACTGCTCTTTGAGTGTCTTGGAGGTTATATCGTTGGGACACACTTTTCGTTTACTTGTAGCACAGCCAGGTGGCCCGCCGTGGAGCATGTCCGATCACAGCCATCAAAACCAAGAGTAGTTGATGCCAGCAACTCTAGTAAGGGGCTATCCTGTTAGGAAATTTTCTACAATCAATCAGATCTCACCTATTAACTCCATGACATATTTGGGAACAATCGCCGAAGTGTGGGGTCTGCTGATGACATCTTTTGAAGTTACGCCTGGTGGTGATGATACCATCACCATCCATCATACGATCTACGATCACGTCAGAACGAGGAGCGTTGCGAGACTTCTAGCCTGCCCGAAGAGTATGTCGGTGCTCAGAAGGTCTCTGACCATGATGGTGCGTGCTGGATCGAAATTGACTCTGGCCAGGGTATCGTTAGCGCGTGGAGTACACTGAATGTGAATTTCGGATGGATTACTTTGCTTGCCACTTTGCGGGTTTTCCGAGAGCGATCGGATCTCTTCCCGACGCGAAACGGAGAGGCTCACTGAGACCCATTCCCAAGGCCATTTCCAGTCGCGCATCGGGCAATTTAGTGGTTCCCGTGTGGTACCATACCGGAACTAGCCGGCATGGATTCTCGTGTGGTACTCGGCATCTCCCGGCTTGGACCCCTGCCACTCCTACTCTCTCTCAGGCTGCTGCCCGAGCCAGTGGATCTGTTGCGACACGGCCGCCCCGCTCCATCGCCCACCCTGTCGTACGAATGCGCGCGCACGCAGACCATTATGTCCGCGTGCGATCAAGATCAAGCGGTAACGTCATACAGTACTTCTCCTGGTCAGGCTGCTTATTGTCCTCCTACTCCCCCCATCCCTCGTCTCTCGTTGTGCACAGCCATCTTGGGACACGCGCTGATGGAGCTGCTGAAACAATTTGCCACCAGGAACGGGGCTTCCTGACGGGTCGTATACAAGGGCCGCCACAGTTTCAAAACTAGCCCACGAGTCCCCTTTTTCCTTCTTCCCTACCATGGCGCCATCCGTTGGCCTCCACCGGTTGTCGCTCGCAATTGTCGCTGCTGTCTTGATTTCCGTCGGCCCCATAGGTATTGTGGCCCAAACTTCCACCGCAGTTTGTCTATCCTCGTTCAATTGGGTACGTCGCTCTGCCCTACTGGAAGTACTTACTCTCACGATACTTCAATGATTAGATGACTAACAGCAAGGGCCAGAACCCTTGTGTTGTTTCAGCGTATCTGGAAGGCGCCTGTAATGATGGCCGTACGTTCATTTCCTGTTATGTCATGCTCTCCTTCATAGCCCTGATGTTCAACAAGAATATACTATTGATCCTCTTCCAACTGGCTATCATTATCCTGGTCCCTACGCCGACGAAGGAAATCAGCTTGAATGCGAATGTAGTTCTGTCACGTACAATACCATGAGTGCTTGTGGCCTCTGCCAGAACCGTACAATTATCAGGTGACGTAAATCATCCCGATAGCCGCTTGCACGTCTTCATCTTTCATCAGTTGGTCCGTATGGCACACCAATTGCACGACTCTCTATTCAGGAGTGTATGTCACTGCATACCAGTGTACAGTTCCCATGAAGTTGACTATTCCCACAGTTTCCCGCTGGATATTCCAGCTGGCACAGCCGTGCCACAATGGGCGTTCCAAGACGTGACTGTATGCATAACTTGCATCGGGCATCCGCTGACACTGTGCTGAGGGTTCTTTCCAGACAAGCGATTTGTTCAACGTAACTCTAGCTCAGTCTGTTGGTGGTAGGATTACATTTTCCGTAGTCGCCCCATGTAGCACTCATCGCATTGTTCAGATAATCCCGAGTCGACTGCCTCGAACAGCGCCAAGTCCACTGGTTCTGTTAACCCGGTGTCAACTGTTACTTCGGCGTCACTTACTGCCTCGCCTTCACCCACGGCAATCGACACGGCATCGTCGGGTGGCAGTTCAAGCACTGCAGAAATCGTCGGGGGTGTTGTCGGTGGTGTCGTCGGACTTGCATTGATTGCTGGAGTCGTCGTCTTTTTCGTCATGAAGAAGAAGCGTTCTCAAATTCCGCCATCGGCACACTTTACTGCCCCAACGTCATCCGCACCTCTTTCCGGTGTTTACACAGACATTACCTCTTTTGTTCCCCAAATGGCGCAACCCAGACTCTATGTGAGTCGAGAGAATACTTTGAAGACCATGGTGTCTGATCATACTCTAGGACCCGTCTGATCCCGGTACATTCCCTGCTTCTCCACCCTCGACCACTATTCGGACTGGATCATCACATGGCGTTCAGCATACCGCTAATTATTCCACCTCTTCGATGCAACCCGGTGGGTATTACACCGGTTTGCCGACAATCTAAGGGCAGAGGGATTCTTTTTTCAGACGACGTTCATGGCAAGTCGTTTCGACATTTTCCTGTTTTAATCATCGCCGATAACACTCGTTCTGTTCCAGTCGCTTGCATTACGGGGTGTGCTTCCACACATACAAAATTCCTTTGCGTTACTCTCTGGAACTGGAACCCTGGGGAATTATCGTGCATGACGAGTGTCGTCTGGTCATGGACACAATAACGGGTTCTGTAATCTACTGTGCGCAATTGGAACTTCCACCAGTTTCCATCTAGTGTTTTCCGGCATCCTCTACTACTGATGATTAACATATGTCTTCGAGTTTCCAAGCGGAGTCTCAAAGAAGGAGCGTACAGTCCTCGAGGTCCGAACTAGTACCCCGATGGACCACATCGAACTGCAAGTGACACCGTTGAGATGAAGATCAACGGTCCGATCCACCCCCAAAACGTCTCCGGCACACAGGGTACAACGAAAGGATGATATTTCCGTTACATAAAGCAATGTGAAATAGTAGCTACAAGATATCTAGCGTCCGTATATTCTGTGCGAGATAGCGCGGTGAAATCCCCCGAAGTACTTGCACGACGATAGGATGATCAGAGGCAACGCGCTTGTATTCGTCGTGGGACAGAGGAACGAGCAGCAGTGCCCCAAAAGGCTGTCTGAGACGCACGAAAAGCCGTAACGCTCTGGTAAGTTTGTCGAGCTGCGGGGTATGGTGTGGAGATGGTGCGGTATATGGCGAGGGAGGGCGCAGATTGGTAAACAGTGCATCCGAATTACCATCCCCGCCATCCCCGTCGACTGGGGTGAGCGGTTCGGCGTCATCGTCCATAAGATCCTCAAATGGAAGGACTGGATCAAGAAGGCACCGGAGCCACGGATGCACGAGCACCAGGTTGTTGAGGCTAGACAAGTCCTCCACCGTCTTGATCTCGACGTTCCCAAATGGAGGAGTCGTGGTGTGATAAACACGCTGGGGAGAATCGCCACTTGCCACCAACGGACCTTTCAGTGGAAACATGATGCAGGATAGGCTCAACCGACGGCTGGCGAGACGCGGGGATGGGAGAACAATGACTCGATCGTACAGAATCATAGCCGGCTCGATGATTTTTGAGGACTTTCGTAGCCCTGTCACCAACTGGTCCATCTCGCCATCTTCAATCGGCAGTGGAACATAGGGCGAGGCTGGCTCGCGATACACAGAAATCTCTGCAGGGAGACAGCTGTTATACTCTGATGCCTTTCCTGTCCAGGCTAGAATGCTGACGTCTCCTGACCGGGTCAACACTTCTTGCAAAAGGCGACCCACAGCGCGTTGTTGCCCCTCGCCATACGTGACTGGGTTAGAAACGTCGAATATTCCAAACAGCGAATAGGCCATATCCTCTTGCCTCGTGGCAACCCGTGTCGCGGCAAGACACAGTTTCTGTCATACATTGTCCGATCCCGGACGAAGAGCAAGGAGGACACGTACATCAGTGCCGGTAGCGCGCGCCATCTCTGCCATGATGGCAGGTGAATCCTTGTGGTTGTACACTTTCTCGTCAGGACGATAAGGCTTCGAATCTTCGGTGTAGAAACGGACGACCAGAGATGCAAAGAACTCTTGCAATGTCCATGCTCGCGTGTTCCACAGACTCCTCTCCAGCCCATCCAGCTCCGAATCCGATAGTATACCCTTGAAGTGAATGAGTGTGAGCGAAGATTCGTGATACCATTTAAACATCGAGGTTAGGGATTCTTGAAGCACCGAACCGTCCGTTTTGTTGATACAACACGTATCACACCATGCCCAGTGAAACCCAGCTTCCCGCACTGTCGTACAGAACATCACCAACTTCAGAACTGTGGATGATTCTGCCAGTTTGTGCACTGATCCATGAAGGACGTCGTGGAACAGTGGTTCGGCTCCTTCCCAAGTATGGGAGAACGTAGCATATCGGAAGTATTCTTGGACGACTTGCCGGATGCGAGAGTGGTCGAGTCTTGTCGTCGTGGATGCAACAAGCTCCACGAATTTTGGATTAGCTTCGAATTCATCCATACGCTCACGCTGGTCACAAAGACGGCCAGTCTTCGTGTTAACGACGACCAGCGGAGCGTCCCGCTGAGTCCGTTTGACAGCGCTGCGAATGGTCTCCGTCTGCGATGGGCTCACATAGTCTTTACGCAATTCTGCGAGAAGCGGGACACTTAGATGACACTTTCATGAAAGGTCGGAAAATATTTACCCCGAGTAACAGGATCAGGTGATCGTTCGAGCATCAGGAGCATATCGTTATACGCATCGATCGCTTTGGCATAGTGGCGAGCACCAAGTAGTGCTGCGTGCTTTCCTTCGTGGCCAAATGGAGATGATGGATCGAGTTTGATCGCCTGGGATCGTATTGATTATTTGGTCTGGTGTAAATTAGGATACACGTACCGCGTCGGCATCCTCCAACGAATCTTGCCATGATCCAATCCCAGCTCGTGCTCTGCTTCGCTTTGTCAACAGGACTACCGATAAAGGATCGAGGGTCAGCGCCGTAGAGTAATGGGCAACAGCGCCTTCGTATGACGCAGAGTCCATGGCGACATCCCCGTTCTGTTCTAACACCTTCATACAGCGTGCTTTGAAGTCTGATGTTCAATGTCAAGGTGCTGTGGGTCATGGGTATTTGTAGCTGCAACCACCCACCAAGTTCCCATCCTGATCGCTCATCGTGCGCACCCGCATCCTCTGCTAGCTCGTTCTGCATTTGTCGGAAACACTTGAGCGCCTCAGTGACTCGACCATCCCGTTCTAGAATGTCGCAAATGACGCGGTAGACGACAAACCTCGGGAGCTTGAACTAAACCGAAAGAGAGTCACTATTCAGATTCGAACCATCACACCTTCGTTGCCGCACTTGATGCTTCGTCAGACTGAGCATCATCTCTGCCCACTTCGCTAGTACAGCGTTCGGGATTGAGGGACCGAGTAACAACACAATAGAGTAAGCTGCAATCGCTTCGTCTAGTTTCCCTGTGGTCGATGCCTCGTCTCCAACTCTCTCCAGCGCCGCGATGCATCGGTGCGTAAACTCTGACGGCAGGGATTAAGTAAATACTCTATCCTAATGCACGACTCCGAAACTCACCAGCAAGCCAGTCAGTGATTAACTTGTTGGCTCTCACATCGTCATTTAAGGTATTCGCGAACTCAAGAAGATATTCCGCGGCACGCTGTATGCGGCCTTGGGCATACAGGGATTCACATTGATGCTTCTGCTCGTGTGCATGGTTGATCCGGATGAGACCATCGGCTTTGCGTTGAGCATCGGCAAGTTGGGTGCGGAGTTGTTGGTTGGTACCGTTCCAGATGCGCGATTCTACTGCCTAGTGGACATGGAAATCAGCGAAACATAGGTCTCCGTAGATATCGAGGCACTTGAGGCTTCGTCGCGTGTGCGAAGAGAGTTGATGGTTTCGTTGAAGCGATCCTTTTCCTGGTTAGCTGCGCGTTGAGATTCGGCAAGCTTGTCGCGGAGTTCTTGGACGGTCTGTACATTGTCAATGTAGTCAGATGGGAGAATGCCACACAGTGTTTGAAGGGTGATTCTCTTGTCTCCGCAGGCCACAAGGTCGTCGTTTGATGACACAACCATGGACCGAACCTCATGAGTATACTCGACAACGGCCCCGATTTGCTCTTGGGTCGTTGTGTCCCAAAACGACACCGATGAATTCGCGGAAGCTGCGATGAATTTGCCGTTGCTTGCCAGGGCGATGCATGTGGGACTGTTGCTACTGTGGATGTGCCATTTCCGAGTCGAGAGCGTGGTCCCAGTGGACACGTCGAGGCGGAAGATGTAGCCGTCGTGCGATAAGGCGAAGAGTTGCTTGCTATCGCTAGCCCAGGAGAGTGACTGATTCAACGCCGAGCCGACTATGACTGGGAACTCGACGAGGAGGCTGCCATTCCGACTGTCGTAGACCCGAACAGAGTCACGCTCCCATGTGGCAGTGGCGATGAGGCATCCGTCGGGTGAAAAGTTTGCCGCTGCCACCCAGAAGATGTGTTGCAAGGGGCCGAGCAGTTGGTCGCCAGTCGACAGCGACCAGAAACAAGCAGTCCAGTCACCCGATCCAGTCGCGATTTTCGTCGCATCTGGCGAGACGTCGACTGCGTTCAGGTGCTTGCCGTGTGCCCTGAACTCGGTCACTTTTGAGTGACTCTTTGCATTCCACACCGTCACTAAGCCACTCATCGTCCCACTGACTGTATATCTTCCAGTTAAATTACATTGCAAAACGTCGGAGCATAGTTGTCCAATAGTATATGCTACTACTGTCTACCTCTTCTGGTTGGATCGGAGGACAAACCCACAGGTAGCGATTTGCATTACATAATATTCACACACTCTTTCTTTCGCTAAAGCTTGTAGGAATGTTCGGAGCTCAAACTTGTAGGTGGGCTTTATATTACATAATGTTCACACATTTCTCATCAAGTTCGCATTGGTAACTGGGCATACAAGACCGGAACTTTGAAATACACTAATGTTGACAACAGCACTCCCCGCGTCCATTGGCGTCCCCACCTCCTTACCATCCCCGATGCGCCAGCGTCGGATCTTCCCTTCTCTGTCGCCGCTCAGGACGTCACGGTGCTTCCCGTCAACGAGGAACGCGACCGAAAATATGTCATATCGACCATCGGTTATGATCGCTTCTGCTTCCCTTCGGTGAACGACACTGGAAGAGGAACTGCTCTCACTCGACTCTTGCGTTCTCATCAGCAGCGTTCTTTCAGCCAGCCCTGTGCTCACCGTTCTTTGACCTCTGGCGTACATCGGAGGACATACCCGGCTAGCTACCAGACCGTTGGAATGAGGGATGCGGCCGTTGTCGCCCACGGCGTATACGCGTGTCTCCCTATCGAATCAATTCACACAATCATTTGGTGTCCTGTGCGCTTGACCCACCTTTGATCAATATGCCAAAAAGAAAAGCAATAATCAGACGCAAAAAGAAATCAGAGCATCCAATAGCCGTCCGCTAGCAAACGTCTGAGAGTTCAACGTTCAACGTTAACGCTCAGACCCACCCATCTCCGACATCATCCCACTTCAATCAGTGAGCGGAGGCAGAGGCGGAACATACATTCGAGCGTCTCTCCTATCCTCCACCACACCCCTCCCGCACCCTCCTCCCGCAGACGACACGCGATCCCAGACCAGGACCCGGCCCGGCATCTGGGAACCCAACGGCGGCGGACTTCGTCGTCCACGTTCGTCCCTATCATGCCTCCCATTCCATACTCCCCCCCATATACTCACGTTTGCCCTCCCTCCCTCCCCTCTCGTTCTCTTTCTCTCTCGTGCTGCTCCCGTCCACCCCGCTCGCACCATTATTCGGCGGAGATACCGACACAGCCGGTGTACGCGTCCTCGTCGACCTTGCAGGGACCGCATCGCTCACAGTATTCACCACCGACGACGTCGTCGTCGTCACAGACGAAGGGCGTATTTCCTTCCTCTATCGCTGGCCCCTCGTCATGGGGGCGAATACCCAGCGCCGCCGACCGACGCCGAGGTACGTGCCATTGACTTCCCGCACGCCATTCACCAGCCGACGCCTGTCTCTGCAAGACCCGGTCCACGACGCGGCACGCTTGGGTTTCCGTTCCCAATGTGTGACAACGCCTGCGGCGGCGCGTGTGCGTGGGAGGCGATCGTCCAAAGCAGGCGCACTGTACTGCCCACGGCCATATCCTCTTGGTGGTGATCCGTACCCTCGATCGTCGCCACCCGTTGGCGGCGGATACGGATATGAATACGGCCATACGGGGAAAAAAAATATGGAATGGGTAGAGCTACCTGATGGCGGGCAAAAGTCCTCAAATTGTTCAAGAAGCCGCCTGGTCTTGGCGGGGTAGAACTGTGCTCTTGTTGTGTGCAG
>JAHZSR010000227.1:0-26813 GCA_025782845.1 Boletus coccyginus | reverse complement strand
TACACTCTAGGGTTGTTTCACGGCCCACCTTCAGCCGCTGCTCATTAAATTAAACCCCTCACAGTTCTCTCCCACACCCCTTATTGTCTCCCCCATTGTTGTTGTTGTTGTCCATGATGAGCTCCCCCTCTTCTTCTTGTTGTGGTCAGTGAACCCACTGCTCCACCATCATTGCCACTCACTGTTTCACACTCCTTGTCTCCACCACTGTCACTCACTATCTTGTGCTCCTTGTCTCTGCTGCCATCACTCACTATCTCTCTTATTGCTTGTCTCCACCATTGACCTGCACCATATTGTTTGGATGCAAAATAGTATATAGTTGTATGAGTTGCTAGACATTTGACCCAAGTTTTGAGTTTTCACACTATTTCCATGGTCCATATGCTTAGCAAATTGAGGGACATATTGACCCCTAGTAGTACTGTATCTAGTACCTACCTCTATTTTTCCTTATTATCTGTTCAGCAAGTTCTTCAAAGCTATTTTCAATCTAGCATTCCAGTCAGCTGATCATATCACATGGACTAGAATCAACCTTATCCAATGCTATAGGATGGCAGCAATTGGCAGGTCAGGCCATGGCCCAAGAATCAGCTCCCTTATATGTCAATTTGGTGGAACCAGATTTGACTGACACAGCAGAATAAAATAGGGGTAACTGGATACCCATGAATAACATGAGGAGCCCCTTGGATGGATACAGCAGAGGATAGGGGTCTTGAGAGGTATGAGAGATGACCTAGAATATGGGAAAAACTCTGTATTCAGACATAGAGAGCCTCTGGCTCCTACACCACTATGAACATGTCCAAGTCTGATATTGAAATTTTCATTGTACTGTACCACAGTCATTTCACAATGTGCCCTTTCCCATTGGGTGCTTGGTTTTCATATCAAAGGTCTGACAAAATGTCAAAAAATTTCATCATGTAACATGTCACACCAGCTGACAATGAACCAGATTTCCAGTAGACCTTGTCACACATCACACAGCCTGACAAATTGATCAGGTGGGATACAATACTCCACCTCTCCTTGTGAAACACACATTCCCACCCATCCCCTGATGGTCACACTCAATCTCACTGCCAAGTATCTCACCTGACCTAACTTTGACCTTGATGAGCTTGAATCCTTGCTTTCACCCCAGTTTCTGTCATTTCTTACACACTTGCAGGTATGTATGGAATAAAGTGGAATAAAATGACATCAATGATTCATACAAGAGAAGTGAGGGTACAACATATGTGAATCAGGTCAATTTTGGCAGCACAAGATGATACTTTTCCTTCAAAAAACTCCATCATAATTCTTAGGAACAGCAAGTCAAACACTTCTTGTGGTGGTGTTATAGTCACATAACAAGCACTCTTAACTCCAACCTCCTGAAGTTGCTGAAGACCCTTGGCCTTCACAGTGTGACCAGGGCTTACAGTGGCTTGCAATACTGTAGCTTCCTTGAGGTCAGCATCATAGTAGAAGGCATCAAATGTGGCTTCAGTTGTAGAGGTGGGGAGGTAGTAACCAGTTTTAGTGACCTCCTTGATATTAGCATTGAATGGAAAGGAAGAGAAAGTATCATGGACAATAGCATCATTAGGGTGTGTGTCACATATCTTGACAATTGGCCTGGCAGGATCACCAACAACAAGATATTGATCCACATATGGTTTTGAAGGCATGATCTTCCAATGCTGGTTCACCTTGCCTTTGTTTGACAAAACCTCCATTTGATGGATTGGCCATACACCACCTTGTGTGAAAACACCATGGACTACAGAATCCCAAAGCTGGCCAGCAAGAGCCTTTGTAGGGGGGTTGTGGTTGTACACCTCAAAGAGCACCTGAGCTGCACTGGACACCTTGCACTCAAGAGCAGCAACCAGCTTCTCAGAGATATGTTGGGAAGCAAATTTGATGATGGGAGAAGCCCAAGTTTCCCCAGGGAGGATAATGAAAAGACGATGAGGCAAGTCAGCATTCACATGGAGTGAAGCCAAGTTGTCCACCATCTTAGTGACATGATCCACAGAAAGAGAGTCAATAGCTCCCTGGAGCTGGTATTCGAAGTACTGAATGCAGTGCGCAAAACTATAAGCAGTGCGGGCAGATGGACCGTAGAGCTCGAAAAACGTTTTGTGCTGGGCCGCAGATGGTGGAGATTTAACCTGCAGCGTCCGGCTATGGGGGGGCTGTTAATGAAGCAGGCGAGCCAGGTATACAGGAACTAACGCTGCAAGGACCTCCTCGAGAGACCACATTTTCATGATATACCAGGACACGCCAGCCTCTTTGAGCGCCCAATGCAGGCGATCCGGCCTTGGGGACGCCGCTTGCACAATAAAACAGCCGAGGTTCCGTACCCATTCTGGAACGCCGACGAGTTCCGTGTTTGAGTCGACGAGGACCCAAACAGATGGTGGTAGCTCGGATCTATTGATTGGAGACCACCCCTCGTATCTGAAGACGCCGTCAGAGGCGAACAAATCTACGCGTCTTTCGTCCCGAACAAAAAGGGTGGGGAGCCCCGCGAGGTTGCGCAAGTGTAGGATGAATTCTAACAACACAGATTTGCCTGAGTAGAGTTCGTGAGATGCGCGATGTAACCAGTATGACTGTGCTCACCGATCCCAGGCGCACCGGTGACAATAATCCCGGGTCTTTCCCCCTCGAGCGGGAAATTTGGGGCGAGAAAAGGGTTAGTGACGGCGACTGGGAATCGAGTCTGCACCACGCTAGACTCTGCCGCGCCAACAGAAACTCCCATGGTCGTATCCCCCCCTCGTCGTAACCCACAGTTGTATCTGCCTCGTCATCGTTCCCCTTCGAGTCGCCAGCAAAGTCCTCCCCTTTGTAAAACGCGACAATATTATCCACCGCTAGGACAAATTCCTTGCGGATGAGGACGCCAGAGAGATAACTCGATCCACCGCCATATGGTGGGCTCATCATGATACAGCACTTGCTAGGAACTTCTACACCTGCCAACTGTGGTCGCTCGACCGGCGTGGTCTTAAAAACTGTCGCGTGGGCATCTGATTTTCTGTCCCATATTGCGGTATGAAAGTCGACCATTTCTTCTATGGAAAAGGAATCGATTTGACAAAGTAAGTCAGCAATCACATTATACACTCACTCGGACCCATATTCCTGCGCTTCGTTTTTTCCAGATCACTCAGCAGGGAACGAGGTCGCTTCTCGCCGTGAGAGAGGTCTGACAAGAGTAAAGGATGAATAGCGTGAAGACGAGGAAAGAACATCAGCAAGGCAAAGTAGGGATGTGAACGGCCAACCACTTACACTCAGTCACTTGGACGATAATACAAATGTCTTGGAGAATAGGTACATCCAGGAAAGCATTGGATACCAGTGCATCCATGTTGAAACTCGAGCCCACAGGTAGGGAGTCAAAGGAATCGAGCTCGTGACGGGTAGTACTTGCAGGAGGCCGGTAAAATGCTATACAATCTTCGGGGGTTGAGCGAAGACTTTCATGCTTCGCCTTGATCAGTGTTCGAAGTTGACTGAGCATTTTATTCCCTGATATTCGAATATGGGAATTAACCAGGCCAGTTGTACCTCGAATGTAATAGAGGATCAACGGATAATCTGAAAATCAGGATGAACCGCCGGAGCAACCTTGTATCGCAACGACGTACCAACTATCAGATGGATGTGGTGCCTGTGTGGTTGCGTCGCGAAAACGTCTGATATTCTCAGAGCATTGGTCAAGGGCTTCCCAGACGTAGATAGAGTGATGGCACTGAGACCGTCAAAGGGCACAGGAGCGTTGAGCTTGTAAAGCCGGAGACTTTTGGGGGCTACATCCCCAAACGTGTCACTGTCGCAATCCTTTATCTTCTGTTTCACGGCGCCGATCTCTTCATTCGGTGAGATTTTGATATTGAAGATGCCTTCGGTGTCGTCACCTCGTATCCAGCAAGAGAGTGTGAAAAGCTCAGACATGGTAGTAGTTGAAAGACGAGCGTAGGGGTCATCAAGGCAAAGTCCGAGTTACCTTGCTTGCAAAGGAAGGTCGACTTTCGTTGGCGATTCAAAATAGATGTAAATAGAATCTACAGTTGAGTCGTATGACCACGTACCGTGATCAATCGAATGATCGATTGAGAGAACGTATGTACTGGGTATTCCACAGCCCTCCGGGCACCCCTGGACCCGCAAGTAACTACCTATACAGAGCGCAAGCAGTTTCGCGTTTTTGTTTAAGCTGATCAACGATAATTAGATTTAAATAAATGTAAATGTACTATAAGTAGATTGCAGAAGTCGTTCGCACGTGTTGGCAGTAAACTTGGGCATCAATCCTCATTCGTTGTTGTCGTTCTCCGTTGGGACGACTTCTCTCACTCTGCATGTCGTTTAGCTGATCCGTTCATCCTTTGCATTGGAACAGGTTCCTGAACGGCGGTGAATAAAAAACTATATCATCCACGTCAGATGATCGCGAGATGCCAATGTAACGAAATTGAGAACGCTGACACTGTGATGACGCATGATGACGCAGCCAATCACGGGCTATTCTGAAAGATTGTGGTTGGAAATGGCGTATTCCGGATTTCCGGGATTCCCTGTTATAGTGCGAGTCTGTCGACACACATTTTGGAAAGTGAGACCTGGACCAAATTTCGGGTCCAGGAATGTCTTCTGTCCGCTCACCAAGCGATGATAGGTGGGCACGCAGAGCTGAGTCACCCCAAAGATGGCGCTGGCTCGAGCATGTGCCAGACTTGAAGCTTGATCGGTGATCCACTGATCATGCGCTGACGTCGATCGCTGAGGTGGAGTCCTCGTGATGATAACTGATTAGGCACTGCCTTGGGATCGATGCTGGTGACGACCTCAATCCCCGCAGCCTGAGTGCCCAATGCATGTCAACAAGAAGACCCTTCAGGGACTGCGGCCCTCGGTCACTGGCCATATGACGACATGCCCCCAAACGTTTGTATCCTAGGACGCCAACGCAACCGGGGGTACCTGTCTAGGGGAAAAAAAAACCCCCCGAAACCGTTCACGCTATACACAGACACGGAACTCGAGTATCTCGGGGCAAAGCGTCACATTGATTCGCGGCAGATACTAGCTGTTTAACTCAACCAGTCCGAGTTCTGCAGCACGGCTACTCTGTCGCTCGGGGTCATCCGGGTTCAGGTTGAGGAACGCGGACGCGCACGTACGGATATGATCCTGTTTTACAAGATTGTGATGATGATGATGATGTCTGCTGCCTGCAGCGGCCCATTCAGAATGATGGATCTTGGCATACTCAACGCCCGTCAACACAGTCTGACATCAATCGTGGTTGTGGAGCCACCCCCACTGTGGGAGAGTTTGATACGACGACCAGGTCCGTGTCTACGAACCGTAGAACGTGGCAGTGGCCATGCGAGAAGAAGCTGATGCATAGCCGGTGGCAAGATCTTTCAAGTTACACCACGCGATCAGATTGCTTACTCGTCGCTAGCACGGGGGTTTTGAGAAAAACTGAGCTCTGAGCTCCAAGGAGGTTCGATAGTGAGCGCCATTACTTACTAGTAAGCGGGACGTGATTGCCCGCGAAGGAACTGCACCGCCCTACCTTTTAGGATCTCTTACGGGTATGAGAGGGGATAAATTTACCATTGAGGATGTGACGGGAGGCCGATACATGCCATGCCCGTGCGTGCCCGTGTTCAACGTCCCGCAGCCGCAAATAGAGTGTATTACCTCTTTCGACAAAAAACTCCGATTTCTCGGCGAGTCTAGGCTCAGCAACCTGACAACGCACAAACATCCTGATCTCCCGTGCCAGTGTGTCCCTACCGTTTCTCCGAGTTCTCCGACTTACTCGAGTCCTAGTATGGGACTCGGAAGGATCGTGGGTGGCCGGTGACTGACTGTTCCTTGCCTCTCGCATGTCTCGAAACAGAGACTCTCAGAGGGGACCCTGGTTTGTTCGGGAACGACCCATGTCCAGCAAGTCATCTCGCCCGTTTTTACATAAACAACATACTTTGTGCTTGTACTACCACCCGGATCTGTGCGTTCTCGCGTTTCAGCTCCATGTATACAAGCACGAGCGCAACACTTGCGCCGTAGAGGATGCAACAAGAAATATGCCCATGGGAATGGGAATACGGTCCGAAATCTAATCAAAAGAAACGGATCCAAGAACGTACGGGTGGATCGGGTGATCTTCACGGTCAGCTCCGCAAGGAATCTCACGTGCGGACAGCGATGCGCAGTGTACTTGTACTACGACCTCGACCTGGATTTGATTCGATATCTACTCAATCGATCATGACTGAAACCACTGATAATCAGATCCGCTTGAAACACCGGATCCTGGACCGCCTCAAGCATGGCGCATATCGGCGGACCGTTCCAGCGGTAAAGGGGACGCACCGGTATAGAACTACTTGATGTATGTAAATAGATAATAGTTATCACGATTGTGATATGGCAGTCGTGCACACGTGTGATCATTGTTTTTTCCCTCCAGTGTTGGTGACTATAGACGACAGCACTACAGAGTTATTTCTCTTTCCAGTCCTGCATTTTTTGCGTTAGAGTGTGTCACACGTACACGCGTGGAATAGAACAAAACGTGTCTGTTTGGCTTACTGGATGCTCCTTGATGTACCGCGCCAGGAGCGCTTTACACTCGGGATCGTCCAAGACGACGACCTCGACGCCGTTTTGCTTGAGCAGATCCTCGGCACCTAGCAAGTTGACGTTTTCGCCGATCACAACGCGTGGGATCTTGTGGAACAAGATGGCGCCGGAGCACATGATGCACGGACTGCACTTCCTGTTAACAAAAGAAGCCTGAACGACCATGCTCTCGCGTACCTCAGCGTCGTGTACTGTGTGCCTCGCATCAGTCTTATTCATACCCCGCAAAACACGCGTGTTGAGCGTACCAGGGTCGAGCGCGTATACACATCCGCCCTCTGCCGCCCCGCGTCCTCGAGCGCAGCAATCTCGGCATGCAACGTCGGTGACGACCTTTGGATCCACTGGTTATGCGCACACCCGAGGACAGCAGCAGCGTCAGCGTCGTCGCACGAGGAACCGTGGTAGACGAGCGCAGCGCCGATAGGGATCCCGCCTTCTTGATAGCTTTTGCGCGCCTTGGCGAGCGCAGTCGCCAGTCCGAACTTGTCAAGGTCGTTTTTTGGTTGGACCATCATCAATGAGATCAGTGACTATGGCTGGGACTGTACGAGCTAGCCAACTTGAATCAGCTCACCAGTCAGTCTGCGAAGTGGTCACAATTTGCCAAAATGATCCAATTTTCTCACGATTTCGCCACACGCCGTCTGATCGACTACATTGCGATATTGTTTCTTGGAAGGCTTCATCCCTTCGACTTTGAGGGTCTACACTTGTATAAGTCGTTCATAGTATGATCCCATGACCTCCAGGCGTGACATCTATTCATTTGCTCGATCTCTTGGATCTGTGGGTTAGGAGCACAATACCCCTTTGCAAAAAGTAGTTTTTGCCTCGCCGTGAACACAATGTTGTGAGACTCAATCGACTTCTTATTTTTTTGTATACCATTGAAGTACTTATCAACTGACTCCCTGAACGTAATTTGTGTGGCATAACTTGTTGTGATTGTAGTGTTTGAGAAATTTGCATTGCGCCAAGCGTTTGCAAAAAGGGAGGTACCACGAATCGTACGATAGTATTTACTACTAGCTGGAGAGTCTGGACTCGGACTGTGTCACCAGACTGAATGGGCAAGGGGCAAACGCTCCACCCACGAACCATTTACCCCCCTAGGTCTATCGCTCAGCGCTCAGATCCCATCCTGTCAACCAGTCTGGTGACGGTCCAGCCCGTCTTTTGGCCTGCCGCGTTCGACGACTGCCTCTCAACGCGGCAGGCCCATAGACGGGCTGGTCACCAGACTACCTGTCAACGCGCATATAGTACAGTCGTACCGCCGGAGCTTGTGGGACCGACGCCTTTTTCCCCGCATCGCGTGATCTTTTGTTCGGATCATGCAATCCTTTTGTCCCTTTTACAACGAACGCGTTGTATCCGAGTCTGTCATGCTTACCTTGTAACAACCATCCCACGCGTTCGTCCTCCCAGCAGATGCGATCTCGATCCCTTTAACCCCGTCATACATCCACTTGTAAGCTCCGTCCGGTCGTTCTCAATACCCTGACCATGACTCACAGTGGTCTCTATTGTGTATTCTCTCGCACGCCCGCTCCCCCATCCTCGCTTGTATTTGTTGTCTTATTCCGAGTGGGCGTTTTTGTCAAACGCTCGGTAACCACCACGGGACAACCAGCGAGGAAGCTTGCTAGGTGGGCAGGAATGAGTCGTCCAATCATCTGGTCGTCGTCGTGGATCCTGCCCTCAACGTAAAAGACGTCGAGATGCCTGGGTCTAAGATGTCGCGCTGAATGGCCTGACACACGTGCGACTCTGCCAGCCAGTCACTACGAGCCGTCATACATCAACAGTGGTCTTCTCGGCGTTCATGATTCGTCTCGCTGGATGAGAATAACATGCGTGGAAAATTGGACGTTGACATTTGCGTTGCATGTCGCTAGATCGAGAACACGGTGTGCGCGAGGCAGGAAGACCTGCTTTACCTCGTGCCGTTAGTACAGTACGTAAAGCGGGTGGTGAAGTAAAGGATAGATGGGCGTCAAAATTAGAATGATTCATTGGGTAACCCTCAAACAGTGTCCAAAAAGCTCTCGCTGAGTGCTAGCTAGTAAGTACTACGAACGTGTACACAGTTTAAACGATCGAATGATCGAGACAAAATTGAAGTACTGCGTGTCCGTCTGTCCGCTAAAGCGAGCGATGACGCCGAGTCATTCCCAAAGACTGCGCCGGCTCGAGCAACATTTGTACCAGACTTGATCCACAGATCACGCGACGATGCTGAGGTTAGAGTCCTCGTGGTGATAACTGATTAGGCACCACCTGGGGATCGATGCTGGTGACGATCTCAATCTGCACAGTGCCCAATGCACGTCAATAAGAATGACCCCTTAAGGACTGCCGCCCTCGGTCACTGGTCATACAACAGCAAGCTCACAATAGAACGCCAACGCGTGCGAAATCACCCCCACCGTACATGGAGAGTTTGACACGATAACTATTTATGAACCGTAGAACGGGGTGATGTAGAAGTTGATATGATGGCCGACCAAATATCTTTTACACGCCACGTGATCATATTGCCCACTAGTCGCTAGCACGGGGTTTTGGAAAAAAAAAGAAAAAGAAACTGAGCTCTGAGCTCGAACGAGGTTTCGACGATAGTGAGCGGATTCTTACAGTGTAAACGGGACCGTGATTGCCCGCGAAGGACCTTGATACATCATGCATGAGAAATTTTTCTGGTGTGAACATCACTCCAAGTGGGGTAGTGGCACCAGCCCGCTCAAATGAGTGCTTGAAACGGGAGAAGTTTGATGGCTTCCAAAGGCTCACATATGTGCCGTGGGATGGACCCAGCCCTTCTCATCTATGAAGGATGGGCATAGGGGAGGGAATGATTACTAACGGATGACATCGGGACAGCAATCTACTATGAAGACTGTGGACCCCTCGGACTGAGATGTCACGGTGGAGAGATGCTTACCGGGCGGTGATTCCTGAGCTGCGGGTGAACACAAAGCAATAAGTTGAGCGAGCTGCAGACAGGTCACTCACAACGGAAAGCGATTGCAACCGCTCGTGCAATGATAAACACTCAGATCTTGGTTGCAATTGTGACACCTTTGGGCCTGATAATCTACACACAGCAAATACGCCAGACCCTGAGCCATTCCAAAACGTATATGCAATTAACGGTAAGCCTATTATAACATATTATGATCATGACCTTGTGATTCGCCCATACAGTAAAAATTACGCATGAACGTGAGGCGTAGGCGTAGTAGACCTGAAGTGTGGGACAAGCAAGGTGTGGGGTGATATCGATATCTCGCTGGCAAATTAAAGCTGCCGAAATGGAGCGGAAAGGAACGGAGAGGCGGTTAAACGTGGCTTTGGCTTTCTTGATTCCACGACGGACCGGCACTGCAGAACGTCACGTATGAGGGGTGCGTCTGGGTTCGAGTTCAAGGTTGGATGACGAAGCTGTATGTCTGGCTCATTGTCAATCGTTCGGTTCTCTTGTCAATAGGCGAAAGGGCGGGTTTCCTGTTACGGACAACAGGGCTGACAGGGAACATCCGCCACGCACCTCGATCCGATGCTGAGTATGGATACCGCTACTAGCTTGCTTTCCCGATTCCTGAACATGGGTGAGAGTTGGATACCAACCCTGGGCATTCCGAGTCTGTGCTATACTCGTCGATGCAGTGAGACAAGGCAGACTTCCTGTCGGGGGTGACAGGATCGACGAAGTCTAGACGTTGAACATCCACCTCACTTGATCTGGATTTTCGGTGCCGTTCGGATGTGGTTAAGACCTGGGACGCGAGACAGGCCCGGGTGTTTCAGCTCGGTGCCAATCAGTTGATGTGCTCGTCGATAGCCACGCTAGCCTTATGGTGGGCTTCCTGAACAGGGGTGACAGAGTCCAGACGTTGAACATCCACAGCGCTCGATCCAATTCCGAGTTTGGATACGGTTGAACAGGCAAGATAGCATTAGTCTGATGCCTGAACAAGTCTGAGATACTGAGGATGGCGGTCGGGTTCGGTCGAGGCGCCGGACCTCAATGTTCCGACTTTGCATTAATTATTCGACATGATCTTCGAAGGTAAGGCAAGGATCCTCATGGCGGGCTTCCTGTCACGGACGACGGTTTGATAGGGTCAGGATGTTGAACGTCCACCATGCCCGATCCGGATAGCGTTCGAGTTCATTTGGGAGGTGGCCCAGCGCGTTCCGCATCCGATGGTATCACTCATTTGATATAGCTATCGGGGGTGACAGTTGAATATCCACTACGCCTGATCTGGACAACTCCGAATTGAGGCTTGGGTGTTTCCAGTCTCTGTCAATCATTTGATGTACTTGTCAAGGGCAAACTTCACGACAAGGGTTTGCTGTCAAGGTTGGAAGGACCAGCGAAATCCAGGCGGGAGACGTCCAACACGCTGGATCTGGATGTCGTTCGGCTTCGAGGCTAGGGAAGCTGGCCTGCGTGTTCCAAGTCTGTGTCTAATCATTTGATACACTCGTCGACGGCGAGATCAAGGCCCAAGAGAGAGCAGGTTTTCTGTCGAAAGTGGTGGTGAAGACAGGATCGATAGGATCTACACGTCGGAACGCAAAAATCAAATAGTGTACACTTGCCGGAATCCAAAAATTTTTAACGCAACCCATATTATAAACACATTCATACCGTATGCATGCAATAAAATAAGAATTTGTTCAACGGAGACGCCAAGCGTGACATCCGGCAGAGATATCTCACCTATTACGGGAAGGATACTTAGCATATAGCACACTGGTATGGAGTTGGTGTGCCTGCATTAATTGCCAGGGACCATGTGTACATGTTTGTTACAATTATATGACAGATAATTTGGATAATTGACACCAAAAATTATAGAGTACACATTGCCTGAATGTACAATGTACATATATACCAGACACTTGGATACTTCGAGTGGCGAGCGCAAGTCGGGCACGGGTCATGGGGTACGAAAACTCACACGGTTTTCAAGACTTGGTGCTCGCCTCTCCTTTGTTTCGCTCACCTTTCCTTGCCTCTTGCCTTGCCTCAACGTGTCGCTCACACGGGCTCGACTTTGCTTCACCCTCACCCAAGGCTCGTCACTGATCACCCTGCCCTCCCCTTGTCCTCAAATTCATTCTCCTGCCCTCATCTCGCGCCGCAACCCATGAGCATGAGCATGCATGCTCACTCGCGCACCATTGCCTCCACTTGCCTTGCCCTGCCGCGCACCGCGCGTGCGCACACACTCCGCTCCTGCCAGTTGCCGATAATGCCCACGACGTTGCAAGAAGTCGCCATGGTGGGGAGAATGGAAAAGGAGCGCGAGAGAGAGGAACTCAACGAAAAAGAGGTACGATCGATCGGATGACGCAGCCACATCGACGCACTCCATTTGCTGTGCCCGGCATCTCCACCGCACCTGCGACATGTGCTCAAGCACACGCTCCGCTCCCGCCAGTCACGGGTAGAAATAACATAGCATACATGTTGTAATCTAAAAACATTGTATGATCCGAGTCTATGTGTGATGTATATCTACAAAATACTGGATCCATGGGTAACAGAAGATGTAGCCCGTATAGTACGACGCACATGCGCTGACAGGTTCCACTGTATGTACATGGTATAGTAGCTGTATGTACATTGTATAATAGCTGTATACACACTATAGAAAGAGGGTCCAATCAACTCATGAGATTATTTTAAATTATGTCCTGCAATAATGCCGGAATCCAAGACATGTACATAATCTACATATTGGCTCCATAATCGCCAAAAAAAATGTTGATTGTACAATTTTTACAAACCGACGTGTAGATAACTTGAACTCCATCCACCGCGTACGATCAGGCGCCGAGTGTGGGTACGGTTAAATCGGCAAGATGGCTCCGGCTTTCCGAATGGGCCAAACGGCGCCCCAGGGTCGGTAAATCACGTCCTGGCAGCATTGTGTTTGGGTTGCGAGCCCGTTGGTGTCAGTCACTCGAAATACGCCGACGGCAGGGCGAAGGCTCTACGGTGGGTTTCCTGATAGATCGATGAAGTCTGGATGAACACTGGCCACGATTGATCCAAAATAGAATTTGGGTGTAGATGAAAGGAGACGATCGTTCTTGTCTTCTTCCTGAACGTCGTTGGGATTGTAGACAAGGACCATGCATGCGCGAGTGGAGTGAGAAGTTGACTGGAAGCAGGGGCGTGATCGTATGCATTGATCATAGTAGTAAGTGTGGATGAGACGACCGGACGGAACTTGACTCTACGTGTTGGGACAAGATCGCATCTGCCACGTGAGGGACTGTAACGGCTTGGCCAAATTGGTTCGTTGTGGAAGACTGGACTAGGGAACGGGACACCGTTTCGATCCGCAGTTGGTGGAGTGTTGTCGACAAGTTCATAACTGTTACATAAATATGAAACGCCAATTGTGTCCAGGGGATTAAGTTAGTCTGGCACTGTGACAGGAGGTGACCCACGAGCGCTACCAGTACGCTCGGTATGACGAGAGTACTAGGAATTAGCTATGTACATAACAGGATACGGTTGCGCAGTAAGCCCTTCAAGTTACCAGGTGCTGTACCGTAGGTAACCTGTCCCGGTTCGAGAAGCTAAATTCTGTTTGAGTTGAGAAGTCGCCTGCGGAAAGGGTCCTTAGTAATTGAGAAGGAACGCCCCGGAACAAGGATCACTCCGGAAACCGGTGTATCTTTTCACTGCGTCACGGTCAATGATGCTTCTCGCAAGCGCTCCAACACTGTCAGAGTCTCAATATATAATTTGAGTGCCTGCAGTGCCCAAGTCTTTTAAATGCCATACCTCACAAAGGGTGGTGACCTTTGGTAGCGATCATGAACATTATCCTTCATAAACAACGAAATATGTTTACTTTCCAAGTATAATATTCTTTGTCCGCTCAAAAATAAATTATATATTATGATGTTTCTTTTGATAGCCTCAAAATGTTGAAAACCCCCGATGTGTCAGGCTGATCAGCGAACGTGCTTCCTGCTCGGCCGAGCTGTTCTCGGCATGAGTTTGATGGGCGCAGTATGTATCCCTTTTTGAGTCATCCCTAAGGAAATGTTTGACGTACGCCGCCCGGCCCTGCAATATTCCGGTGTGGATGCTACTTATTGTCTTCGGCTGAGGACAATGAGTGTTTGGCTTGCATCGGAGGGGGTAAAGGAGGCCCAGCAGTCCTCGAGTGTTGTTCTGCTCCACTGCCGGTGTCGACGACAAGCCGGATGACGCTCCGTCATGGTTTCCGGTTACGGAACGCATCAGATGACCTTGGCACGCCGCGTTGGCGGAGTCAAAATGGTAAATTATTCGCACGGTGAAATGAGATGAGTCTTCCCGTCCTTTGCTCCTTGCCCCGCAGGCTTCGTTTTCTGCTTCCATCTCGTTTTTAAGGCTGTCCCATTTGTATCTCAATTACACGTCTCCCCTCATCCCCCTCTTTAAGCCCCCTTTCCGCACATGATCGATGCAATGCTACGTTTGCCGCATCCATCTCTCGACCCTCTGTCATTCTCACACTCCCCTCTACCCTCCTCTCCCCCGGACACATCCTCAAATCCATGGGGAGCATTCTTCGACATCTCTCAGCACTCGGACGATCCCTATGATTCTCCTCGTGCTGGCCCTTCTCACCCGGATCTTGATCAGCGAGCCTCCCAGAGACTCCTTCGTGAAGAGTCGAGCTCATCCGCTTCCCGTCTATTCCCACAGACTCAGGAAGTGAACATATCCCCTGCAGCAATGTTTTTGTCCGCATTCACCCCACCAATTCAGTCTCAGCCCTCACGGATGCCTGACGACGAGGGTGAGGCGGTGGCTGGCTATGTCCTGGGTCCGGTCATTGGCTGCGGTGGCTTTTCCACCATCAGGCGCGCCTTCTCCCCTTCAGGTGGCGTTGTCGCGATCAAGATCGTGAGGCGATCAGATGTCGAAAGACAAAGTGATCCATCCTCCGCCAGAAAACGTCTCGATCATGAAACCGAGATTTGGTCTTCACTCAGCCATGAACATATCCTCCCGCTTTTTTCCACCGAACATACGTCTTATGCCGACTTCTACGTCACACTCATATGTCCCGCTGGTTCGCTTTTCGATATCCTCAAAAGGGATGGCTCTCCCGCTTTACCTCCTGATGACGCTGGCATGATGTTTCGCCAAGTCATCCGAGGTGTACGATACTTGCACGAAGTTGCAGGATATGTCCACAGAGACATCAAACTTGAAAATGTTCTGGTAGACGAAATGGGTGTCTGTCGAATTTGCGACTTTGGTCTCACTCGCAGAATCGGCGAGTCAGACGACGACGACCGCCCGGACGACCAAGACGGCGCTGCCATTCATCGCCACCGCTCTACCATACACCACACCATGCGTTTAAAGTCCTCGTTGTATACCCATCCATCCATACTGCGTCATACGCCACGCCGCCATCGCACCTCCACTCCCGTTGGCGACCACTCCCCTACTCCTCCTGTCCATCCTGCTTACGCATTTCAACCGGGCTCGTTACCATATACTGCTCCAGAACTCCTGTCTCCGCAAACACCAGGCAAGTGTCATGGTGCAAACCCGGCCCAAGACATGTGGGCATTAGGGTGCCTGCTCTATGCACTGCTCACCGGTCGACTTCCATTTTCCGACCCATTCGAGCCTAGGTTGACAATGAAAATTTTGCATGGTGAGTAATAATGCGTCTTTGTCCCCCTTTCGCTCATGGACTCTTTCCAGGCGTGTACGACATGCCATGTAATATTGGTCGTGGAGCAGCTCGTGTATTGAAGGGATGCCTTGAGCGTGACAGTGCGGAATCGTTTGACCATCGCGATGGTGGATGAGATAGCCTGGGACATTGGTTTGGGAGAAGCTGACGAACCACCCTCGGTATCACATGCGGACGAATTTGTGTTCGTAGATTGCCACAACCAACCTCCCACATCAACGCGTTGCCGGTCGCGATCACTTTCTCGTGACCGCACATCCTTTGACCGACCTTCCACTCGTCCGCGCAGGTCCCTCTCTCGTACTTCAGTCACGACCTCGACTTCGTTCTCGACCGGAAGTACGAGCCGGAGTGTATCTAGAGCGCCAATCACGCATTTGCCGCTTGCAACGACGTGCGATGATGTCGAGCAAAAGTCCACACCGCTGGATATCGGTGGTTCGGCTCCCGTATCGCCTATGTTTCCAATCGAGCGCGGTCGAAGCCCGAGAAAGACAGACCAACGACTAGCCAACCGCTTTACTCCTTCGTTAGGGGCTTCCATAGCACGATCTGATCTTGGCTGCGAGCCTAGTCGTGCACGGGCGGTGTCCTCTGGCACAGATGTATTGGACAACACCGCCCGCTGGGCTTCTGCGTTGGGACTGAACACCATTGCAGAGGTGACGACGCATTTGAACGGTGTGTCATCACCTGCGGTAGAGAGACTACGCAGGATACAACAGGCGGACCGCTCTGGCGAATCCAAGGCGAGCAAAAGGGCTGAGAGTACACCGCCAGTGTCGTCTGTGTGGCCCCTCCGCCGATCCCGAGCGATTGAATGTTCATCGTCATTGAGACTGGGAGAGTCTGTTGGGGGTTCATTCCTCTGCGAGCCTAGCGTCACACCGATCCCGATCGTCCGCAAGAACGGTGCGCGGAGCCGCAGTGTGGGTTACCAACCCGACAGTACTGCGCGTCGGCTTTTCTAACATTTCAACCTCTCTGTCCGTCTGTGCTTATCCTCCCACTGGCATCGTCGCACTCACTCAACCCTGCACGAATCGCATCCGTGAGTCACCCGTGATAGACGTGCCACCGTCAGGAATCAAGCATACTTATGAATTATTCTCTCCCCCTGTATCTCTAGTCTATAGCCATATATATGCGCACGGCATTGTGATACCAGTCACTTTTTTTTCCCCATTTTTAATCTCCACTCATTTCTTGCTCGTTCCCAATCTCACATACTCTCCCCCCTTCCTCCTCTCTCTTTTTTCGATTTTTTCTCCCCCCACTCTAACACTCACTCACGCATTCTCTTGTTTTAATTTTGTGGCCCTTTCGGAATGTGTTTTCCTGGACTGGCATGCATAGGTATTCCTTCTTTCTTTTGGACAAAGCGTTATCTATTCGTCTGGCGTTTCCTCTGAGTTTCCCTCTCATTATTTACTCACGACACGTTGTATTATTAGTCGCGCTTCGCCAATCGATCTTTTTTGGTCACAAATGGCCCAGAGTCTCGTTCGAATTGGCTGGAATTCAACTACCTATCTTCGAGATCGGTGTTGCAACGTTGAGGCACCGCCTCAGACTCTACGAATCAATGAACTATTCCGTAGCTCTGTTTCCAATATTGAAAAATGCCGACTACGTTAAAGGTCCATAACTCGCAAATCATCATCACCACCTTCCTCCCCAACCCCTGATACCAACAGGCATCATCCAGAGACGGTTCTCAGCGTTGTCGATTGATCCCGGGACTTTGTCCTGGGAGGGGCTTCACAGTGTGAGGAAACTTGACGATGTTCAGTCAGAAGAGTTTGTTTGCCCAGAGACTTTTGCGTCAATCAGTCGCTGCCAGGCGCTCCCAAGCAAAGGCGGCCAGCTCGTATGAGCTTGACGCACGGCCATCCGTCTTGCCTTTTGCGGACAAGGACCCAGGCCGTCGGTCAATTATCACAAGACCGAGCGTCGGATGAATGCCCTGCAGCCGACCGTATCAGGGGACGGGGACACGCTCCGTGGCAGACGACATGATCTTTGCCCATCGGAGAAGTGATTGATTGATATCGATTGATTTCCAGTCCGCTGGGAACGCATCAGCATCGTCCAACGTTTGGTATGTTTGAGATGAAACACGAATCGAGTGTATGGGTAGAACTTCTGTCAAGTTTCAGCCGTTGCTATCCTTCCATTCTATTCCCCGTCTTTGGATTGTGTATTGGTGCGAATGACACTTCGGTGTGTATCCCCGGCGGCCAGCTTCAACCTTGTGCTGTCCGAGTCAATGCTGTGGGGTTCACGCAAGTACGTTGAGTGTGCCGCTCGAGCATGCGTCAGGACACCCAACTACACTGCTCCGGATACTATCGTGCAGGACCACGCTAATGGGCATATGCACCTGATCAAGGACTTCGCTACATTCATTAGGTTGCCCTTTTTGGACTCACCGTGCGACACACCCTTCTTTTCCGAGTTCTCACAACTCGGGCAGACTGCGAACAGCGCTATAATATCGATCTCGACGGGTGTCTGTGTGGGCCCACTTTTGTGGACCGTAGCGCTATTCACGAGCTGCTTTCCATTGCCAAGGACCCTGCAGAGCGAGAATCACGAGCACCAATCCTAGAGCCAGCACAGAGAGGAATCCATTTATCGCAATCACCGTCTTACTTGACCCCCTACAAACCCCCATATACGGTGAGACATGGACTAAAAGGGCGTGTCTTCCTCTGCAATCTCAGGTCGTGGACTAGCTTGTCGGACTCAATAACAAATCTCCTCTGGTCTTTTTTTCTAGCTCCTACTTCCTATACGCAATGACTCGGCTTCCCGCTTCTCCCTCATAGAACTACCTCACGAGTGCTACGAGGTGTAGCTTGGGAGCTTTGGTCTTGCTACCAACAGCAAACCCTTTAGGTTGCAACGACAGGCTTTCCGGGCTCGCGCGCGTTTGCTATATAGTACGCAGCGCGATGAATAGACGTCGAAATTTCCCTTTTGCGCGAAATCCGGTATGGCTCTCGTCTACAAAGCTTTCAACGAGCACGCATCAGTGCTCTGGCTCTGGCTCACGTAAGTCAGCCACTCCTGCTAACTGGTCAGTGTTGGAAGTTCTCTAGCGTCTACAAAGGCAGCCAGTTTCATATGGCATACGGCCTTCGAGATTCCTTCGAAGTGTACCACGAACTTTGGACCGCCCAGACTCACTTTCCCCCCTTTCGGAGATTGGCCATATATAACGCGTGGCTAATAGCGGGCCGAAATGGACTCGAAGTCGAGGTCATTCACTTGGATGTGCTCGAACCTGAGAGTCTCTGGAGGGGGTGCACGAATCTCACCACGCTACAGATCCAAGGACACCGAAGTCGAGTCAGGCTGCAAATCTAATGAGCACAAAGATAGTTCGTCTATCATTATCCTATCATTGCCTTCCAACCTCACATCGTTCATGTTGCGAATGCTGGGAAGCAGAAGACCCTTGTTTCGAGTCAACGTTACATAATCAACCCTGGACGCAATTTGGAATTCCAACAAGGACAAAACTTGGCCACAGCCGACCTTAGGGGCTCTTATATTACACTCTGCTACTACCATGCACAAGCCGGAACATTTCTCAGACCCCAAAGTGATTGCGTTGCAGACTGCGTTGGGCGAACGCGACCCGTTCTACAGCGGGATGTGTTCCCTCCCGGATTATCAGCGGTCCCTGCGTTATACCCACGGTGACTTTACTCGGTGAGTCCCTTACCAATCCCTGGTGACATGTCTAAGTAAATCTTGCATAGTCACATCGATTTCTCCAGCACTGGAACTGATGACCTCGAGGCGTTGTATCGCGCTTGTAAACCCGCAGAGTTTGGTCGGAACGGGGAGAATGTTCTCGACGAGTCGTATAGGAAAGCTGGAAAGATGGATTTGACTTCTTTTTCGACACTCTTTGATCCACGCAGCCTCAGGATCTACGAGGACATATTCAATGTGTTGCTTACGCAGAGCTTCGCGACGATGGATATAGAGTTGTACAAGTTGAACGTTTATGGTAAGCACTCTGCCCAGTGGCGCCTTTGTCGTTCTGAATCCGAAAAAAATCATTGTGTCGTAGGAAAGGGAGATTTCTTCAAGGCTCACAAGGACACACCACGGAGCCAGGACATGTTTGGGTCCTTGGTCGTCGTCTTTCCCACTCGGCATGAGGGTGGACAATTCGTGCTTCGTCAGGGTGAAAAAGAGTGGACCATCGATTTCGCTGACAGGTTTGCAACCGCAACAGAGCCCTCAGTTTGCTTCGTCGCCTTCTATAGTGACATCGAGCACGAGGTCTTGCCCGTCACGTCAGGTTACCGGCTGACGCTGACGTACAACCTCTACCACAGGCCTGTATACCCAAGCACGTCGTCGATCTCCACTCCGTTCCAGCTCAATCTCAAACAAGCGCTGGTCAATCTAGTGAATGACAAGTCGAAACTCCCCAACGGCGGCTATCTTGGATTTGGTCTCGTTCACGAGTACATCTACACGGGTCGCAAGCTGCTCGAACTGTTATTGGGCCAGTTGAAAGGAATGGACCGCATGCTTGTGAACGTGTGTAACTGAGCTTGGCCTCCATTATTCTCTCAGGCTACTCTATCGCGGGATCACTGGTCCATCGTTGAACCTCATCACCACCGAAGAACTAGACGTAAGCAAATACGAATACGCAGATATTTATGGAAATCCCTCAGATGAAGACTTCCTTCGGAGGGCTCTTGTGGGGTTGAACATCGAGCAAATCGAAGGTGTCATTCTCGTCGGACAGCCGGGCAAACTAGGGCGCAAACCTGAAATTTTGGAGGATGACAGTATGGAGGATGATGATTCGGAGAGTGAGTTGAAGACAAGTTTGAGGATGTTTTACAGGAACCCAATCACGGAGGTGTTGGAGGTCACGCCAATGAAATCGTCGGTGGATGTCAAGTCTTCGTTCATGACGTACGGCAACGACGCAGAAATGAGTTTTTTCTACGGGACTGCATGCATGTTGATTGCTGTGGAACCGGCAGAGTCACGCCATCCCGTCAAGTTCTGAAAAACCAATGTGTAGGACTCTTTCAACGATTCGATTGTAGGCTTACTAGCTACGAAGAGTGTTGTCTTGTCGACAATTCAATGATGCAAGTTTGAGTTTGGTGACCACCATTATTCCAGTCAGTACACGGGCTCCTGGGTGATAACGAGCAGTCTGGGCGAGGGACAGCAACTTGAGTCCGGGCTCGGACTCGGATGGATCTGCGTCATTCGGGGAGTATCGTGCTTTGACTTGAAGCTAAACCTCAGCGGCGATTTTAGGGCCCGTCTCGGTCAGCACTTCACAAAGTTCGATCAGAGGGTAACTTTCGAGAAGTAAATTTGGAATGATACAACATGTAATCGGCTGGCAGGCTGGGCGACTCGAGCCTCGTGTGGAGTGTCTTACGCATTTGGACTGTGCTGTCTCTTGCCGTGAAACTAGTACTTGTGACGACACTAAAAGTTGGCATGGAAGGGGTGCGCCGTATTACCCACGAGAGTAGGATTTTGGGGGAAGAGCGAAGAACTTTCTGGCCAGCACGTACGGAAGCTCCTGAGAAGGTTTCGACTAGACGTAGAGAGAGGAACGAGTCCAGACTCCAGTCGAGCACACACAAAACTGGAGGAAGACTCGGAGCGTAGAAGAGCGGCGGCGTGCAGAAGTCTACACCGCGCGGTGCGCTGTGGCAAGCTGTGGGGCGTGTGTTTAACGACGTGCGATGATCGTTACCGATAGGTAACTCGGTACGTCAAGCCAGGGCAGGCAAACCGAGCTTTGCATTGAGCAAGGCCAGCCTCTCTTTCAGCTTGGCAACGTCCTTTATTGTCTCTCTCTCCTGTGGTACCGGCTGTACCCCCGAGCCTGTGTCTTCAACGATCGCTGGATCGCTAAAGCCAAGGTGCTCCCTGGCATGTCGTTCAGCTTCGAGATCGCGGGGTGCAATATCAGAGAACCGTATGGTCGAGAGGACAGAAGATATGTTGCGGATTTCTTCGAGCTCAAGCGATTCCGGACTCTGGGAGTTCAGGAGAGACCGAAGCGCAGCTGCTGCCCCACGGAGGTTGCCAAGCTCTCGACCGAGGGGTACGCCTACGTTGGCAAAACCAGCGTCAAAGGCTGGTTGTAAAAAGGCTTCCTTGCCTGCAATGATGCCCTCTCGGTAACCAGACTATTGATGAGGCATGAACACGAGTGCAACGAGAAAAAGACGGAAGCTTACGTTCGTTAAATCTGAGGTGAACTTGTTCCATTCAGCCTTTTGGAGGTGATCTATGTCACTGTCCGGGTTTTCTTCCCATGGCGGCTCGGAATCGGGGTCCATCTATCGGTATTGTTGTAGGGAGTCGGGGAACTGACACTGGTTCTCGGTCTGCGTGCCGTTTGTCCAAACTACGATCAAAAAGAGACCGTGGCAATCACGAAATGAAAGGAGCAATCTGGCAACAATATGATAGACGTCAAGCCAAGTAGCAAGAACAAGTAATCAAAGTAAAAGGGCACAGAAACAAAGAGATAGTTGGGCTACCGTATTAGCTAATGAACTACGAAAAGACGTACCCACAAACATATCACATGTCATACACCAGAAAGTCAAGAACTCCCCCCTGCGCTCGTCATATGAGGCCAAAGCAGAGAGGCTCACTGAATGTCACTTCCCCCCCTTCGTCAACCATCTTCACCGAACACATTTCAACCGCCCTGTTCAAAGGCGCGTAGTGCACACATGGTTGTGCGTCCGCTTCTTCGATGTTGTGACTGCGTTCGTATTTGCCACGATAAGTACCACCCTGTACATACGAGAGAAACATGCAAGAACTCACTCGTACTTGAGGTGACATGTATCAAATGGAAACCTGGCGTCCCCTACACAAGGCAGACATAGTAAACACCGTGAAATATCGGAAATATCGAGAGACAGCTCGGCGGCCAGAATGCTGGCCAAGTACTTGTCATCGACGACCTGCCAGCGTGGTGACTCAGGTCCATACTCATCTCGATGATAGGAATGGGCATGCGCCACCTATCGTGCAGCATTCAACATCAACACATCCTCACGGAGCATTACGCATAAAGAGGAACACCCACCGCGTCTCTCCAGCGCCTGACACGCGAACTCTGGCAAGACAGACACTTCAGTCGAGCATCCCGGCGATCCTTATCATCCGCCGTGGCCACATTGGGATCCAGCCCACATGCGTGAATGACATACGGAGCTTCTGCTGCGTATGCGATGCCGTATCGGTCCCTGAGAGACCCAGTGCGTTCCATATCGCCCTTGACCCTCGGATATGGATATGTGGAATCACGCATGGAGGTGGAGAACACATCGGGATGAGTAAAGACGCCCTCGAAACCTCCCTGGAACAGTGCACAGGCCAGGCGTAATTTGTCCGTGGGTGCCCGGGAAGATTCCGAACCTCTCGTACTGCCCGATGCCACAATCCCACCATCTGGGGTGCCTCTGAAAGACAAGTGAGAAGGAATCTCGACCAGCTCAGCGACTTCGACGTCAAGTTTCTTCCTCCACTCGTCAACCAATTCAGGAAGCTGGGAAAACGCAGATTCAAATGGTTTATCACCCATTTCGGTTCCTTCGGGAGCCCTGATGATGTCTCTAAAGGGAGGTAAACAGGCAACGTCGGCTGCGTGTGGAAGAAGGTCGAAGGCTGGTGTATTTGGGGATGGAGACATCACGTATTTGGCGTATTCGGACGCAAACAAAGTTCGACGGGATTGGTAAACGACCTCCTCTAGTCGTTGGGAGCGGAAGTCGTTCATGGTCTCAAGCCACTCGGGCCAAATCTGGTCCCATTCTACGATATCGACACTCAGCTTCATGTCCATGATATGTCATTCAGCGAAAGTTAACCTTTGTCAGTGAGCGGTTTGGATTTCCTGAAGAGCGCTTTGCAGGATAGCTTGATTCTACGGTGACCAAAATACGTAACCTCGGGATCATATCCAAGCTGCTTGAGACGCTCAAAGATGCTATACCAGGTCAATTTAGGAATCGTCACTGCCAAAAACAAAGGGCCAACCTGTCATTTCGTTCCCCTCGACGCTTATCGAGGGCAATTTTGCGATCCCACTCGTTGGACTGCTGCCATCTTTCGCATTGACTGCATCAGTGAATTCGAAGCTTTACTAGAATGGTATATATGATAATTATAAACCCTACAATTGTAATAATTTGAATAGTTATTATGAGCTACAAGGTAACATCATACAAGTGTAGATATAGGACAAAAGTCATTGACAATAACTACAAAACTTAAGCTGAAATGTCTTTGCATGTCAATTATAGTATAAACTGAAATATGTAAGCATTGTTGGAGTTGACTATTTACAATGGCATTCAGCTGCAAAACCTTCATTATTTGCCCATGATCCATCACCTAGTAGAAACATCATATGACATTACCAAGTACAAAAGGATGGACAGTTCAGCACTAACTTGTAGAGATTAGGAAACAACATCTTTACTACTTCAGTTAGCAGCTTATGCAAGATGGGAAAAGCAATATGTGAATGTCCTATGTATTATAATAATGTGAAAGAAATAGAATCTAACCACCAAGTGGCATGTCATTCCAAACAACTCATGATTTGATCAAAAGATGATAGGACATTGCCATGAACAAAAGAATGGACAATTTGACACTAACTTACAGAGATTAGGAAACAATGTCTTTATTACTTCAATTAGCAGCCTAGGTAGGATGGAGAAACCAATATATGAATGACCCATGTATTATAATAATATGAAAGAAATGGAATTTAACTACCAGGTGATATGCCTTTTCTGACAACCCATCATTTGATAGGAAGATGATAGGACATTACCAAGGACAAAAGAATGGACAATTTAACATCAACTTATTGGGATTGGGAAACAACATCTTTATTACTTCAGTTAGCAGCTTATATAGGATGGAAAAAGCAATGTGTATGTGATCCACACAGCATAACAATGTGAAAAAACAGGATTTAACTACCAGATGATATGTCTCCCCCAACAACCCATCATCCAATAAAACTATGATATGACATTACCAAGGAGAAAAGGATGGACAATTCAACTCTAACTTCTAAAGATTGGAAAACACAATACCTTTATTATTTCATTTAGGAGCTTGTGCAACTTCTAGTAAGTAATATATGAAATGCATACATTAGAATCTAGTGAACAGATGGCAGACTTTTGAATCATGACCTACCATCTGATAGAGATTGTGTAGTATAGCCTAACTTGGATATCACATGCTAAGCTTCCAACTATATGATTCAGGAACTCATACACTCTTAATATCCTGGTCTGAAATGTAATGTAATGTCTTGCTGTCAAGATATTGAGCTAATGCTTTTTCCAAGCAAAACCTGATATATTTATATAGATTCTCAAGGTATCTAGTTGATGAGAACATCCATCTTGTATTTACAAAGCAAGATTAACATAGTATTGTGTAGTTATATGTAGTAATTATGCAATAACCCTGCAGCTACAGTATTCACATGACCATGACCAGTCCAGGGTGATCTGCAGCCTAATCTACTGGTGCGAGCGCGGCTGGGCTGCCTCGGCTGCAGTCTGCTAGATGGCAGACCTGGAGGGATGAGTACCAGCCTGAGACCCAGCTGGCGCTCGACGTGCCTCAGCCACGGCGCGCTGGGCAGCCAAACGTGCAACAGATGAAGCTGCAACTCTTTCGGGAGCACGAGGTATTTCGCGTCGATGTCCCAAAGCCTTCCTGCTATAGTGTTAGCATTTAATTTAGAAAGTGAGTCAGTGCCATACCTGTCCCACCAGAGCAACAACTCCTGAACTCGCGCCTTTGCCACTGGCCCGGGGGGAGCTTCGAAATAATCAACAATGTTGTGATAAAAGCCATGAGCATCGAAATCATTGTCAATTACCCGCCAGCACGTGAGGCTAGACAATGCAAACCGAAGCTGCAGCTTCCTTTGTCAGTGGTCACGAACGAGCTTCCTATATGGCAAGCTATCGTACCTGAACCGCAGCGTATGCAATCGCTCGTGGCTTGACAGTATCCATACCGATAAGGGAGGCAACATGGGATCGCGTACTCTTGTCAGTGGATGGGCACGTGCGTCTCTCGCGGTAGGCATTTCGAGTCTCAGCACGTTCACCAGCCGAAACTTCTAGAGCTGAGGATGGAGCAGTGAAGATGAGCTTGAAAGTCTGAAACCATGTTCAGTATGCATTCGAGCTTCTTACTTAGCCAAGAGAGCACGTACCTTCAGTAGTAGCGTAGATCGGAACAGGCCCTTTTCTATGTTGTCCGGATCATACGCATGTCCCGTGTCGTACAAGAACTTTGGCCAAGAGTCTTCGGTCACTAGAAATTCCGGGTGGCGCTCGCGAACATTCTTCCTTACTCTAACAATTGTTAGGCGTATGGCCGCATGGGAGACAGAACACTTACTCGGGGTCATCCCAATCATATTCGGCTGGGCAGAGAAGACCACCTGTCACGTCGTGCTCCAAACCACGGTCAGACTTCAAGGCGGGGGAAATGGACGGGTCAATGGGACCGTAAAGATTACGAAGCCAGTCCACAACCTCTTTTTTAAGGCCGGCGGCGTCGTCGCCGCGAGCCCCATCAGCACCTTTCCGCAACTGGAACACGTTAGACAGAGGAAACATAGAATAGTTATTCACCTCTTTAAATATTCCCTCAAGTTCATCTGATTCGCAACTCGTTAATTTAGACTTGATCCACGGAAAGAACTCCAGGAACTCTTGAAAGGCCCGGTAGAGACGGTCTTGCCTACCAAAGCTAAATATCGTTTAGATGAAGAGATTGCGCGATACAACTTACACAGGGGAGTGAGGGAATGGCCCGTTAGGGTCGCCCTCGTCGTCCAAACCGTCTTCTGCGATGGCTGCCCGTCGATCATATTCGCGGACAAGATCGGTTGGGCTATTGAATAGCGCGACAACCCTTCGAAACGCGCGCCCCTTGTTGACAATACTGGTAGTGTTTCTGATGGTATTCAGAACCGTCAGCCGGCAATCACCTTACGAACAATTCGGGGACCCACGACCGCCTCGCCTCCTTGTTCGAGCGAAGTTGTTCAACTTCCTCTTCTAACTCCCTGATTCGACGCTTCTCTCGAGATAAAGTTGGATTGCCCTGATCACCGGTACTAGCATCATTTGTGGCTGCACGTGGAGCGGTGAAGACAGGACTGGCAGACATGGCAGAAAAGCGTGGTAGAGACGAGGAATGGCTCACGGGACGACTCGGACTCGGTGAGCGAGTCCAAGTCTTTATAGCACTTGAAATCCGAGTTAGGTCAGCATTAGGGGCCTGATAGCCACGCTGTGCCAAGAAGCTACTGGA
>JAHZSR010000226.1:0-26974 GCA_025782845.1 Boletus coccyginus | reverse complement strand
CACATCATCACGACCGTCGAAATCGTCTTCAGAGAGCGGCCGTCCATCGAGAATATTCCCCATGTGTGTCTGCGCAAAGCGCGTGCCTTTCCTACGAAGGCCCATCAATATCTTCAGTGAATCGAGTGGCGAGTTTTGGAACGTGTGCACGATCTGCAAGTGCCTTGGTCGGTTCCTTGGCGCGATAAACCCGTCACCCCCAGCTGCAATGCCCTCTTTGCATTGCAGGTCCTTTGCGTACACGCAAAGGAAACGGCACAACCGGATATACGTCTCGTAATCCTTCAGATATAGCTGCCCGGAAAATATGTTCAACTGGTCCATAAGAGGCGACGGGGGAAGCCACCCAGCGCGAGCCCTGGGGATGCTGTACAAGGCGAGGTCGTCGCATGGTTTCATGGACTTGGTGACGCGGGGTGTGTACAGATGGAGGCGAACCTTGTCGCTCGACCTGATATGCGGTAGCAAGTGGTTGGCTTCGTAAGGGCTCAAAATGACAAATACTTCATTGTGAGCTCCTCTCCCGGAGACAACCCACATTACAGGGCGCAAGTAGTCATCTATCTTGCTCGATGACATGACCGTCTTCTCGAAGTCCATCGTTACCAATACGGATGGATTCCAAACGTGCGCCTCATTGGAAACTGCAGAAGTCGTAGCGAGTGTTTCGAAAGCTGGACGGATAACTTTTGTATTTGGAAGAACGATGCCTGTCTTCAGAAAGACAACGACATCTGGATGGATTGAGTGGGTCGCAGGTGGTACCTTCGGAGGACGTTCCACTTGTCGCTCTCGTTCCGCTTCGTGAGTCACCTCTCGCTCTTGTTCTTCATCCATATTCACGGAACGGACCGACGAAACACCGAGCTCGATGCAACGTCGGCGAATGCCTGGAGTGGCCAGGAAGGCAGAGTTCGAAGGGTTGCGCGGCCCATAGAGATCCTCCAACTTCTTTGCTTCTGGCTGAAGCCACTTGTCTGACAGCTCCTCCAAGGACAACTCGCCTTCACAGAAGCTGGTCCAAATGGCATATCGGAATGTATGATCCATCCCTTGTTGTGCCCAGTGAGGTGCACGCTGCTCAATATCATCGCAAGTCTCGCGTATCGCCCACTGTAAGATATTCATGACGCTAATGACGCTCGAGGGGTCTTTGCCAACCACATAACGAATACGTCGATCAACCTCGAGAGGTGCGAAAAACATGATGGAGTGGCCATGACCTAGTTTGCGCATTCGCATGCACCCTGCGGGTAGGAAACCGTTAGAGTCATGAGTTCAAATAACGCAGAGCCTACATACCCTGAGCCAAACGATCCTTGGTAACCTTGGGGCCCAGCGTGACAGCCGCGCGGAATCCGCTAGGGAAGTTTATGTCTGTACCACGCGTGTGAGCATCATCAAGGTATATGACGCATTGATCCAGCTGCTGCGCAAAAGGTGACGATAATAGTAGCTGCGTGCTCCCATCTCGCGTGAGTACCGTCAACTCATCCTCCTCATTGAAGTAGATGGCCGCAGAGGAATCTGGGCTGATGGCTAACCATGCTTTAGCCAACTCGTGGTTTTGCAGATCCAACATCTGGGCACCAACATCCAACAGGACACGGATTTCGGGCCTTTGTGCAGCCAGGATCTCGAGGAATTCAGATGTCGTTCGTCGTTCGCCCCTCTTGTGGGTCGTACACATGTAATAGTTATTCTCTGGCTGAAGGAGATAGGCTAGAACCTTTGCATTGGTTCCACGCTGATGGTCAGGATCGTGCTGAGTAATGTGCAGGGGCAAGAGGTATTGGCCATCGTTCGTCCCCGAAAACCCTTGAATATAATTAAGCGGGCAAGCACCGCAGCTAGGGAACTTCATCACTCACCCGTCAGCAAACGTTCTCGCTTCTCTGCCAAATCCCAACCCGAGCACGATAGTTTAGAAGGAAACTCCTTAGCTTCCCTTGGGAACACAACCCTCGAAAGATAGAAATCGATTGTTGCCTTATTCCGGGAAAAGAGCGGAAAAAGAAACGTTTTCCACTGTTGCGATGACTTGATATTGATACCGCTCAAAGACCGCAAAGGTTCCGGCACGGAGGGGCGTCCCCGAACCCAGAGGCCATAATCCAAGGATGGGTCGTCCTGTTTAAGTAAAATCTCAAAAGAAGCCCGCAGCTGTTCTTCATCGAGACCGCCATAATAGTAAGATAGACATGTGAGGATAATAGCAACGTCAGGGTGCCCAAACTCGGCCCTTGGTGCTGGGACGTCCTTTGCCCTGTATGGAACGGCAAGCATGGTACGCGGTGGGGCAAGGCCATAGTCTACCCTCCATCGGCGTTCCGTGAGAGCAAACAAGAGTATGCCGGTGGCCAATAGACCACGCAGCAGTAGCAGACCACTCCATAGAGGAGTTTGTTGAGCGTAGTCCTTTACCAACCGGAGTGTTGCCGGAGGGACGCTCTGACACGATATGAAGATTCGGATGGCATTCCGAAGGCCTGAGCGGAGCTGTCCAAAGCTGAAGTTTGGAAGTCCACCATCGATGATGTCTTGGACTATCCAGGAGATTAGCTTTTGACCAGCATCTGTGTGCAAGATACGAAGGTGGGGAAAGGACCCGGACAGCCCTCGCTCGTACTCTACTCCAAGAGGTAAAAACTCTCGAAGGAAAGACGCATGTTTGTTTACGAGGCCAAGAACTTGTTGGGTGGTGGTCCATCGATCGGGGAAGCCTTCCATATGTTGCTGAAGGCCAATGGTATACGCCAATTGGTAGCGAACGTGAAGGATCTCGTCGCTCTCGTCTAAAATATCTCGAGAACGGGAATGAAGCCATTTTTGAAGCTCCAGTAATAGGGCTGGCACTTGGCTGTCCCCTGCTTGATACAACTGCTTCTCTACGCTCACTAGCTTGAGTGACAAGACGTGTTCAGGCTGGACGACCAGAACCCCACAACCGTGCATGCATTCCGCCATAAGCTTACGGAGGACAAGTATTTGTTGAGAATTGACCTGGAGGGAACGAGAGAATGGGATGAAGTATATTCGCCTGTTGGCGAGTCCCCCGAGACGATCTGCTAGAAGCTGAAACATTTGCGCAGTTAACGCCTTCGGGACGACGACGCGGACTAATTGACCACCATCGGCAAGAACAGCAACAGAAATAGGGACAATCACTGATGATTTTCCTTCGCCCATATTGAGCTGCATAGCTGTATTCTTGCCAGTGCGTGGCGATATCATCTCGTTGGCGACGTCTAGCTGAACGGGGCGAATCAAGAAGTTACCCTGGAGCTGTCATGGACAATGTGCACGGCATCAGCAGGTGTACATATTCTACCTCGAGGGTTGAAACACACCTGAATAAGTAGCCAATCCGGATGCTCTTCAGCAACCCGTCTATCACACCCTTCGTTCTCAGATTCCCTGCGGAACTCTTCGAGGAGCTTATCCAGGTATAGCCAAAGTAGTCGTCGAGCACGCTGAAGCTCGAGGAGCGACAAGGCTAGCGTTACGAGGCACCTCTTCCAATCACCGGAGAGTACAATTGGTGAGTTAGACGCAAGGAACCGAAAAAGAACGTGCGGGGTGACACATGGCCATTGACCTGATTGTTCGAGGGCTCGTTCACTCGGGCTCCTCGGGCCTAGATACTGCTTGAGATAGTCCAAACTTTGAATGTACCCAACCCTGCACTGAGTATAATGTGCCAGGAGTCTCTTGGTAGTAGGTTTTCTCGTCGCTCCCTGGGTCACAAGACGTGTCTCGCGCCCGAAGCTATTTGCACTATCTTGAAGAACTGAGACATATTGACGCTGAAATTGATTTGTTGCGTCAGCCGCAGCCACAGAGATGAGCTGACGCAATGGGGCGGAACTAGCGAACGAAGGTTTCCCAGTATCGGTGGTATATCGAGGGGATTTCTTATGTGACTGTAAAGACGGTGCGGGTCTGGAGAATAACTGATCCACTGTGGGCGACCAGGAGACACAGGAGGGAATGCTTCGTGAGGGTTGGAATGAGTATTGAGAATTGGGATAAGTTAGGGCGCCCTCAGAATGAACGTTGTTCAGAATATCCTGAACACGAGTAAGGTGCTCTGTGAGTTCGACATTGCGATAACAGCTGGAAAAGTGGATCTGAACGTCGGACGTGAAATTCGCCACATCGTATAGATCAAGGTCGAGTGAGCACCGTGGGGGGGTCTCACACGGCCAAGCGTCAAGCAGCTGGCGTACTGTTGCATCGGCGTCTGATTCTCGTCTCTTGTTATATATTTTGAGTTGACGGCTTTGCAAGGCCTTTGAACTCTCCCCAGGTTTCGCAGGTTCAGTACTCTCAGGGCTACGCTCGAAGGGGAGGGCACAGTTCAAAACATAACTGCGCAAGGTGACCGGGGAGGGATGATATCCTTCTGCGAGGTTGTAAGAATCATATGGTGGTGGATCCTCCAAACAAAAGTGCGGGTCTGTCGCAAAGGCTACGAACACGGGCACCAAGTCGCTGAGTGTCGGAGAAGCATACGCCATAGCAGGGAGAGAGAAAAGCAACTGAGCCCCTTTTGCTTCATCGCCCCGTAGGAGATTGTATGCCTCGAGCCATGTAGACGGAAGATCAGGGTGCAACCACGAGCGGTCATACTGCAGTGACAAAGGAGCCTTCCCAGACACCGTCTGCTCTTTCCATGCTTTCATCATACGCCTGATGCACTTTGCGGTTATTCCATGGGTGGTCCGGTAGTAGACTGTGGTCGCCGCAGTATAAGCACGATGCTCTCCGGACGTAGACTCCAGTAAATCTCGTGCAGAGTACCGGACATCGAAAATTTCACCGGAAGTCTGTCCAGAAAACTCGGATGGAGATAGATACGCAGCTCGCAGTGCGCTGCGCTCCAGCAAGTGTTCGTCGTGCAAAGGGAATGATTGGAATAGATCGCTGGATTGACTCTCCTGGAACAATAGAACGCTTTCGCAATGTTCCTTGATACCTTTGGCAACAACGTACAACTCGTGATGCTGGGTGCTCGCAGGGAGATCGAGCCACTCCACCTTCTGCATGCACTTGAGGTGTTCCGGGTACCATGTACGCGTGGGGCATGTAGATGCAATCAGGCCCAGGAGCTCCGCTTCGCGAGAACCGAGCCTCATGATCGACCAGCAACTGGCTGACTGGAGTATAGACAACGCTTCCTCTGTACCCGACCTGCCCGTAAGTGGATCGGTGCTACACCCGCTAGTAAGAGCGTGCAGATAGGCACAATACAGCTTGTTTGTCAAACTGACGTTTCCAGTCAAGCAGCCCAGGTCGATATCGACTTTATAAGTCTGGTAAGTGATCCGCCGAAGGGCAGGGCCACGAGTATCGATCTCAACGCAGACATGATGACCGTCCTTCTGGAAAGAAACGTCACCCTCGGGGATGAGTACACATCGGGGGAAAAGCCCTCCAGGGTTGACCTTTCTAGACTTTGGGCGAAGGACAAGCTGATTGACCAAGCCGAACATAGTTCCAATAGACTGATTCTCGTCGTAGACCATGTCACGGATGTTGCGAGACTGCAGGTCCCCGTCCGCGTCAACGTAAAATGACAATCCGTAGCGGGGTAAATCAACGAAAAGTCGCAAGGGTGACTGGGGTTGGTTTGAGTCAAGTGGGGAGGCGGTGATTATAAGATGTTCGGGGGAGTCGAGTGGCTTCAAGAGATTCGAAACCATAGCCCAGGACTGACTTCTGAAGTCTACAAGGAACCCGGAACCTTTGCGCATCCAATATCGTCCAGGTGTACAGACGATGTTCCAGTTCTCCGACGAACTCTCCCAAAGTTTGTCGAGAGGGCGTATCTCCAAAACGGACGTGGAAAGATCCAACCAATGAGCATGTCCCTCAATCAACACTTCCGGCAAGTCCCCCGCAAGCTTTCCTTGAGGGATGAGCTCAGTGGTTGTATAATTGCACGAGGCCGCTCCTTTTGCCCGTATCACAAGATCGTCATTTCTCAGGGAAAAGTAAACCTAGACACGCCATCTCTGAGTTCCCAAAGGTTTACCCTGCACCTCTAACGTACTCACCTGGTGACCAGAAATCATGTCCCGTGTTGAGTATTCCATGCCCGGGAGATCCGCTGGTACGACATCAAGTATTTGCTGTAGAAACAGTCAGCAATCTGTATCATATTGGTAATGACCTTGCCTGCCTTGCCAAAAACTAGGCTGTATAGCGGATGCCGCAAAATTCCGTTCGGCAATCGTCCAAGAGGTTTTCCGTCGACCAAAAGTGACCCATCAAGTAAATTAAAATGCACCACTTGTGAACTCTGGTCAGCTGTCGGCGCGGTCATGCACGAGAACCAGCGTGAATTCGGGTGCTGCAACGAGGTCCACTTCGAACCTGAACGGTAGAGGGGCCAAACCCTGCGGACTGCGAGGTCAATACCGTGACAGCCAGCACGAGTTCGGATCATGTCGTTCAGGACACTCTCGAGGACCAGGGAGAGACGACGGTCTCGGTCAAGGAGTAACCGAGAATGTAGGGGGAGGGAAGAAACTTTGCCCGGCGTGTTGTCGTGGATAAGTATGGCAGAAAAGAGCAGAACCTCGATGTCCTCTGTATAACGAAGGACCTCTCGGATCATAGTAGGGTCAACATCGAACGTACTTCGACAAATAGCGGCAGTATCCCGTAAAAGCCCGCGAAGCTCTTCATCTCCGTGTGCTTCTGTGAGTTTATCTGACAGATCCGTCACCCAAGAGAACACCCTCCCGCGGATGGTATGAAGGAATCCAAGGATTTTCTGCGAGACGGCTTGATCGGGGCTAGACGTAAGGAGACGACGAAGCAAAAAAGAAATAGTATCCATGGTTACTCCTTCCAGCCAGTTCGCTTTGACATCGTTCAAGAGGCTTTCGAGCTCTGCTATGAGCGCATAACAAAACGACGGCTGTTGGATCTCTTGGTGCCACGTCCACTCCGCATTGGCAAGCGGTCCAACTTGAGAGGCTGCCTGAGCCAACAGCGAATGGACCTCTTGACGACGGAAGCTCAACGATCGACCTCGAAGCTCTCGCAAGACGTTAAGCCATTGGAGCAAGCCACCACTACGCAGGTGTCCGAACGCTATATATTCATGGATGGAAAGATCTTTGTGGCAGTCCGCTTGGTTTGCCAAGACTTCATTCGACGTGTGGGAAGTGGCATCAACATATTTTTGAAGGCTCCCATATGGCCCACTTTGAAGTTTGTATGTGCAAAACCGTCTGATGTTGATATTGGCAAGTGCCTCTGGGACAGGAACACGAGCATGACTATCGAAGCCGTAGAATGTTAAACCATTTTTAACGCAAACCCGGTTCTGCGTGGCTGGGATGCGCGCTTTGCTATAATGTGTGACGGCAAAAGGTTTGGTATCGGAGCCAAGGGAGATCCGTGATCTCGGATGCTGGACGAGATAAGGTTGGAGTGCACCGTATTGGTCGAGTTTAATATAAGGATCTTTTGGTTTAGGTGATAATGAACAAAGGTCGACCAAGAGATGGAGTGTGGCAGTACGCCACATGTTGAAAGAAACTGGACAATCCAGTTCGAACATCACAACCTCGGCGTCAAGGTCTCCAGCTGGCAACGGCCATTCATGGACAACTATCTCCATTCCCGCGAGCTGGCGCTCAAGCTGGCACTTCCGGCATTTCTTGGGGTGAAATTCCCTGCCATCTTGGGTGACGGCGGAAGAGTGATCAGTATTCACAACTTGTTGCTTGAGGTCGGCATAACGAGCATTCCCTTTCTCGAGCTGAGCGATCTTCTTATCAACGTCCCGCTGCGCAGCTTCTTCGATTTGACTCTTGAGATACTGAAGCCGCGAAGACTCTTTGTAATAACGGACGGCAAAGGTGTTTGCAGCCGTTGTCGGAGAAAATACAGACCATTGACGTTGCGATTGGGAGTGGCGATGAGACAGGTATCGGTGAAGACGACGAAGACGACAGAGGCTAGCAGTCTTACAGAGTAACAGATCCTCCAGCAGACCTATGGGAACCTCCGGAGAGTAGTCTGCTAGCATCGGAATTTCCTTGATAGCTATCTTGTCCAGCGCGACCCAAAGTTCAAGCGTGGTCAATAACATGACCGACAAAAGTTCCGGATTGTCCGCGTACGTCTTTAGCGCACTCGAGGAGTATTTGTTTCCCAAAATCTCCAGTTTCACGCAAGCTTCGTCGTTGTTAGTCACCCGATCAACCCAGTCATCAATACCCTGCTCGACGGCTCGCTCAACATCGTACAGGGTAACCTGACGTTCGATACGGTATGCCTCCTCGAAAAAGCTCCCGTCACAGGACAGAAAGTCGTCAAGAGAACCTCGAGGGAGATGTTTGGGGCAAAAGGAGGTGCCGAGAGGATTGGTACTATGATTAGCGAGAGAGTTGCGAAGGTAATCACCACTGCTCAAGAGAGACAACTCGATGTCTTGATTAAGATCGAGCTGGGAGGGAGACCAGAACGGGGATAAACGCTGGGAAGCCTGTACTTCTCCCCACCTCTTCTCAAGGGTCATTCGGAGGGAAGTGCAAGTTTGCAACACGGTGCGCGAGAGCCAGTCTGGCGCAGAAGAGCCGAGCTTCCTCAACCGTCGGCTGATCTTGGCTGACATGAACCGAATTTGATCATTGGGGAGGTCGGCACAGTTCTTTTCATCTGCAAGACGACACAAAAAGAACAGCATGAACTGCTTGTAGATATCATTCCCGAGAGCAGACTGATCCAGTGAGGTCTGAATGGCAACTCTGATAAGAAGCCAGAGTGAAGAGCGGCGCCATGGCAACTTCGAGTTGTTCCACACGACGTCATCCCCCACGCGTTTGGTGATGCGAACGATGTCGGCAGGACGACCGACACTCCTCAAGATGCCGGTAAGCAATTCGGTGATATAGCGTGGGTGGGAAGTATCTCGGGCTTCGTGAACGGTAGATTGCGCCTTTCGGGTCGTTGGAGCAGCGTCAAGGACATCATCGTTCATGTGAACGAGGAAGTTAACGAGTTCGGAAAGAAAGGCCTCGCCCTCAAACACGGCATTGGGGATCTCGATCGCCGGCCCAGGATATGAACATATGAGCTTTCCCTGTGTGGTCATCACATCCTTGGCTTTCGGGGACACCTCGAAAGACTCGAAAACAGTGACATCCCTCCGCTTTCTGAACACGACCGCCACATTTTGAGCTCGGATAAGAAATGTGAGGATATCTACATGTTGTGAGTTTTGGGATGCTGTGGAGGCTCGAAAACTCACCTCCCATGCCCATGCTGCTGAGCTGAGAGACAGTTTGGGACATGTCCAATCTTTCAAACTGGACAATGGCCCGCAGATTGTCTAACATTCGTGAAATGCTATGCCACTGAGGCATATTGGCTTGGTCGACGTAGTCACTGTACTGACGTAGGACAGAGGAGACTACATCAGCTAGAGAACAATCGTTGTGGACGCTGTGGTCATCCCCACCGGGGAGCTGGAGAGGACAAAAGACATGCGTAATGATATACTGCAATGTACAAAAGTCCCCGGGGTCAAGGAGAGTGCGAGGCATTCGAACGATGAAGGATATTGAGAAGGGATTTGAGGTTAGACAACGAGGCACTGAGGGAGAGAGGGAGCAGAACGTATCCGAGTCCGTTCTTATGTTCGTTGATCTGCGGAAACGAATTTGGTCAAGATTCGACGGCTGAGTCTGAACGACACAGGATGGACCTACATTGTTATCAGTATGGAGCTAGGGCGACTGAAGACACGTTGCTGCTACGGATAGAGTAAGCTGGAGAGTCATGCCCTCCAGGCTTCGGATGTGGCGTTCCGCGGTTCTCGGCACCCTGTTCCTTGCCCACAGGGCCACAAGGTTGGTAGCCTGAGGGCAGAACAATGGAAACTCTTAACCCACCTTCAAGTACAGGTTACCAAGGAACCGTCACCATAAGTACTATGAGCAACTTGATATTTAAGTAACTGTGCATACCTATGTGCAACGGCTCGCTGTCAAACTGAAACCCTTGCCACGCCTGAGGACCGAGGGACTCATCCAAAAAAACATGCGACTTGAACGTTGAAGATGGACTTGGACAAATCCAGGCTCTCGGCGTGGCCCGGATCAATTCACTGCATCGGTTATCCGCGGAGTGAACACGGAGAGAACAGTGTCGAGAATTTCGTGGGAACGTTCAACGCGAAGAACAGGGCCGACCGTCCGAGTCTCTAAGTAAATTCGAGTCCAACAACTAACATTCGGTTTGTTGGGCCAAGTTTCTCAGCTCCAGCACTCTTCGATAATTCTCCCCTCACGCTCCATCACCGAAACAAAGTTTGCCGCATCTTTGGTCGACATGTCCCCAAACTCTTCCACCGCCTCCTTCACAGCCTCGCGTACGGCAGCAGGCATCTTGTTCGAAGACCTACATCGACGTTTAATCACTGCCTTCGTTGACCACGCTGTTGGCCTCATGGATCACTTACCCAGAAATTATCAACGTCCCTCGCCGCACTCCGAGAAGCTCCCACACATCCTCCTTATCCAGCCGCAGAAGGTCTTGAACATACGTCCTCTTCGTGCCTTCGGGACCATCGCGCGAGAACGCAACACGGTATGAGATTTTGCCAGATCCTGCGTACGCTTCCCATTCTGCACCGTAGTGATGATCCTTCGAAGCCGATCGGCAACCAAAGTAAAGCTTTGTAGCTGGGTGGTGTCGGAAGTTACGCGCACGGGGTGATGTAAAGGGACTGACCCTCAGATCCTGCAAGGACGCGGTCCTCTATGACCGCTCGCAATGGGGCAACGCCGGTACCAGGACCGACACATATAACCGGTGTTTGCGGATCATTCGGGAGCGATATCAAGCCTTTTTGGATCGTAATACGCAACTTGACACCTCGAAGACACCAGCAAACCTCAGTATGGATTCTTCTCAGCGGGAAGAATTCCACTGACCAGGTTGAAGCGCAGCAAGGAAACTTGTGCAGACACCTTTTCGAGGCACCCTGAGCTTCGTACGATACTTGACGATTGCAACACATAAATGGATTTCCCGAGGATGCTTCTGTGTGACCCTGTAAGTGATGAAAGCGTCACGCTACAGAGAACATACTTTCGGAGAGCTTGATATCGAAAACTGTCGTGGTCGAAGGGAAGGAAATAGATCAAAGACGTAGTCTCTGGGTATTCGTACCGACCGGAACTCGGCTAGTACCTCTCTAATGGTGCGCTTTACTCGTTGACAATACTCGTATAACTCGTCCTATGTGGTGATTAGTTTGTCAACATTCTGCGCCACAAACAACCTACGGCGCCTTCATCAGAAATAAATTCATCGAGTTTCTCCCGTTCCATTTCATCGGTCGCAAACCATTGCAGTAACTCGAAGAAGGAACGACGAGGGACTGCATTGAAATCAAGGTAACGACTAAAAAGAGTGCGGAGTGTTGTAATTTGAGGGGTATGTTCGGGTAACGATTGGTCTGTGCCCGAGTGAGAAAAAAATGTGAGGAAACTGTCAAGCACGAACCTTTCATCGTATGGGTGATAGAAAAAGGCTCGTCTGCAGTATTTGCCCATCCCATAGACACTAGCAGGCTATCCACCTCTGAGGCTAGGGCAATGGGATGGATTACAACAACATCCCCCGGCAGATAACTATACCATCGAGGTCAGCATAGACTAACAGACTAGACGTCCACGCACTCCAAGTCCCTTTCTGAAACAAACTCGAAATGCCTGACATCCTGAAACCAATCCTCTGCGGTGATTCGACGGTTACACCGAACCATTACATCCCAATATTTCTGGTCGGCGTCCAGAGGGTCTGTGCATTCGGTTTCCGCTGGGACAGTGATGGTTTTAACGCGAGGCAAGGGTTTCTGAAGTTTCGGAAGCACTTCAAGTGAATCACCACACGGGTATAGCTCCAGCAGTTTGGGGACTAGTTGTTCTATCCACAGATCCAGGGCACCCTCTATGCTGAGCTTGCGATCAACAACGTTATGTTACGACTGCCGAGCTTAGAAACTTACCCTAGTGGATGCTGGTCGTCCCCTTCCCCTCTATTACAGAATTCTTGACCTCCGAGATTGGTCAGCCGACGAACCAACTTCTTTGCAGGCCAACAAAACTTTTCGTAGGCAGAATCACCCAGCCCAAAGACGGCAAAATGCATGTCTTCGAATAAGTCACTGGGTAGATCCGATCGGAGCAGAGAATTCCACAAAGGCGTCATGGCACGTGGCTCTGTGCCCGTCCCCGTAGTCGCGACGACAAATATGACGAAAGATTCCGAGATCAATCCCTCCTAAGAGAGGAGGATGGGAATAATTCACCAAGAGGTCAGCGAGTCACGTACGGCGGGATAAGACCCAATGTTGCAGACACGACATTGAAAGTGACCCCTTCGGCACTCTCTCGCGATCCGATCAGCGACTTCCTGCGCTGTACCGGTTTCCGTTGCGTACAGAATCAAGATCTTGCGGTTCAGGGTGACATCATTGCCATCCAGTTCTGTTGATCCAGCATGCTGCATACTAACCGACTCGCGGTAGTACCGGTGGAGTCACGGTGTTGAGGAGACCGACGTTGGTGAAAGCAAAAAGTCTGGGAATTTGAACTTTGCGAACATCCGAGCTGTCCGAACTGTCCGAAACTTTTCAAACAGTCCAAGCACACTGCCACGCATTGGCGCGGAGATTGAACTGTGCCGACGACGCCGCGCGCCAAATGTCACAACTTCCCGCCATCCTGCCCTCCCGACTTTTTGCCGCGCCCCCATACCCAACCAAGATAATGGACAAGAGCACGAGGACGACAATACGACAACACCACGACGTTAGCTATGGTCAGCGTCCAGAAGACTCCTCCGACGTTGAAGAGGGCGAGCAGCGTGTCACAACACCCGCCGTCGCACGGTGTCCCCCATCCTTGCTCACCTTGTCACCATCCACCGGCAGTAGAGGCCACCAACACCCAACCTGCACATACACCTGCAGGTGTCTACCCACGGGTTACCCGGGTGAAGCTTGTCCACGCTAGACCCTAAGAGGGCGTTACAGAGCCTTTGCTCGTTGTATGTTGGGGTCCAGGTTGCATTCGTCATTTGACAGTTTCCGTTGCTTGTACCAGTGTATTGAATGTATGAGTTCTCTCAGATCAAGAAGCAAAGCACCCGCGTTCCCGGTCCCAAAGATGTCACGGTGTTTTTGATCTAGTCCTCGAATAGCTACATCATGTGTGACTTTGCTTGTCGTGCTCGGAGTCAGTACATATTATCGCGCCTGCTCTATTACCCCGAAGTACTACTATTGTCAGCGCCAACTGAGCATCGACACCAGCGAGTCGCGACAACATTTTATTTGTGCTCAACGCCTCCGGAAGTCGTACAACTTGAACCTCAGTAAACCGCCAGCACTCCGCCGTCCATGAGCATACGAGCCCCGCGCAAAGGCGAAAACTATGAACTCAGCATCGATCTCAACAGCGAGTACCGCGATAAACGCAAGGATGCAATCAAGAAAGTCATCGCATCCATGACAGTCGGCAAAGGTACGACAATCTATCTTGGTATCCTACACAACACCGACACTTTGGACAGACGTCTCCGGTCTCTTTCCCGATGTCCTCAAAAACATGCAGACAGACGACCTCGAACAGAAGAAACTCGTGTACCTATATCTCATGAATTATGCAAAGACGCAACCCGAGCTCGTCATATTGGCCGTGAATACGTTTGTCAAGGATTCCGAAGACCCTAACCCTCTCGTTCGAGCGCTCGCCATCCGGACGATGGGCTGTTTGCGTGCGGAGAAGATCATCGACTATCTATGCGATCCACTGCAACGCGCCCTAAAGGACGAGAATCCCTATGTTCGCAAGACGGCCGCGCTCTGCGTTGCGAAATTGTACGACCTCAAACCTGAACTCGTCATCGACAATGGTTTCCTCCAACAACTGCGGGAAATGATTTCGGATAGTAATCCCATGGTGAGTTCCGTTCGTTGTGAGAATGGATCTCTACTGAAACCGCGTAGGTCGTCGCGAACACGGTCGCAGCTTTGACGGATATCCATACAATCGCCACCTCAAGTCATCCCCCACCCTTACCCTCTGACCCAGCTCTCTTTGCTATTACCTCATCAGTGCTGAACAAACTATTGATCGCGCTAAACGAATGCTCAGAATGGGGTCGTGTTGCAATCCTAAACGCCTTGGCGCGTTATACTGCCCAAGATGACAAAGAGAGCGAACATATTTGTGAACGTGTCGTCCCACAATTCCAGCACGTTAACGGGAGTGTTGTGCTCGCGGCTGTCAAAGTACGTTTATTAAAAATCCCATCCCTGGCTCTGACATATGTTCGCTTAGGTGATCATGATACACATGCGTAGCATAAGAAGAGAGGAATTATCAAAGCAACTAATTCGCAAGATGGCGCCGCCATTAGTTACCCTCTTGTCATCCCCTCCAGAGTTTCAATGGGTCGCGTTGCGCAACATTAACCTTCTGCTCCAAAAACAGTCAGATTTGCTCTCGAACGAGATGAGAGTCTTCTTTTGCAAGTACAATGATCCACTGTACGTCAAGGTCGAGAAACTGGACATCATGGTGCGGTTAGCGAACGACAGTAACGTTGATGCGCTCTTGAGCGAGCTAAGGGAGTCAGTACCCTCTTTGCTACCGCTTCTTAAATGTCGAGTTTGTCTTGACAGGTATGCTTCGGAAGTTGACGTCGATTTCGTGCGGAAGAGCATTAAGTCAATAGGGCAAACTGCGATTAGCATCGAGAGTGCTGCTGAACGATGCGTCAACGTACTATTGGACCTCATCGGAACACGTGTAAGCTACGTTGTTCAGGAAGCTGTTGTGGTGATGAAGGTGTGCACGGTCTTTGAGGCGGACGAGTCTTGGTTCCTAACGAGAATAACACAGGATATCTTCCGAAAGTACCCTTCGACTTACGAGGGCGTCATACCCACGCTGTGTGCCAATCTCGAGGAACTGGATGAGCCAGAAGCGAAAGCATCACTGATATGGATCATAGGAGAGTATGCAGAGAAAATCGACAACGCCGACGAACTCCTGAGTACATTTGTGGACACGTTCACCGAAGAATCGTATCAGGTGCGCACCACCTGTGAGCTGGCGATGGTACCATTACTGAGGCGCTTTATTAGGTGCAACTACAAACTTTGACAGCAGTTGTCAAGCTGTTCTTAAAGAAGCCTGACTCGTCACAGGGTGTGGTGCAACGGGTACTGAATACAGCAACGAAAGATTGTGATTCACCCGACGTGCGCGACCGAGCATACATCTACTGGAGATTATTATCCACGGATCCTGGCGCAGCGAAGGTGCGACTTTTTAAACGGTGTCTATCGGATTGGGATGACGAACATTTGCGACTTGCAGGCCGTCGTTCTGGCGCACAGACCTCCGATATCGATTCCACGAACGACGGTTCCACCAGCGTTGTTGGAAGAACTCCTGGGAGAGGTCTCGACCTTGGCTAGCGTTTATCACAAGCCGGCCGAAACATTCATTGGCCATGGCCGAATAGGTGCTGACTCGGTTCAACGCAAGGGATCAGAGTTCGCCGTTCTCTTTGTCTGTCAAGTTCTCCGCTGAGTGTAGCACGCAGGTTATCAGACGATCGCTTCACTGCACAAAAAGCCCTCCAGACAGTCGTCGCTGGTCAACAAGCGGAAAACTTGCTTGATTTTGACGACGCTCCTACCCAAGAAGGTCAACCCTCGGGTCTTGCAGCGACGCAGATCCTACCTTCCTCGCCTGCTGCGGCAAATTTCCTGTCTGGAGCTTCGACAAATCCGTTGGACGATTTAGTGTCCATCTTCGGAGGAATGAGTGCCAGTGGGGCGGGTGATGGGGGGATTGGCGGTGTAGATGCTTTCGGTGGTTTGGGGAGTATGTCACCACACAGCGGGAATCATATTGCATCACCGCTGGAAAGCCTCCCATCCCCAACCACTACCCAGAAGCCACAGGAAGACCTGCTTGGTTTGTTCTAACAGACATGTGAATTGTACCGCATGTATCCTCTTGTTTGGAACCCCCGCTTTTGTCAAGCACAGATACCTCTGAGCCGGAGTTCCGGTTGGCGTGCTGAGGGTGGTTATGGATTTGTGATCTAGCGTCACGGACCGTAATATGTAGATGTTCGAAGTGACATTGTCACACCCGAACTACTGAGTGGTTCCTGCAAAATTTAATTTTCTCCTGTCTACTTACCTCCCAGTCTGCTGTGACCCGGGCTATTGTCCAGGGGTTCCACTTGAAGCACGTTTATGTGAAATATCAGGGCGGCGCTGCTAGCATCGCTGCATATGCACTACTTCCACTGCTTCCTCATGCAGGCCTGCACGGTGACTCGTCGTTCTCGGGCATGGAAGTTAATGGGGCCCGCCTTCCTTGCGCAGGCCGTCGTTGGCCCGTAGCACACCACATCGATTCCACGATCCCCGCGTTTCCTTTCCGTAGTGAAGTTGAGCATGCAGAATTGCACGTGGTGAGTCGCAGGCCATGCCAGTGATTCTTGGCAGTGGCCGGCATGGCGCAGCATTTACCACCGCTGGGGCCTCGTGTTGCAGACACGCTTCGACTTGCATTCTATCACAGTCGGAGGGCTTTTCTTGGGTACGGTTGGTGCGTGCAGTTCCGTTTTGCTATTCAAGTTCTTGGTCACTCAAGCCTTCACCTTCCATTTTGGTTCATTTAGACCTTCCTCAGGTTTCTGGATCCTTAAATGTTCGGCCTCGTTGCTTCTTTCTGTTCAGCCATCACGTGCCGGAAAGCCGACGGTAGTAACGGTATCGCTGGGTATCCATACTGTATTGATCCGTTAGTGTTGTCCTGGTTGGTGGCAACGTGGGGCGGACAAAATCGGAGACCATAGCCCACGTGCCCTTCGCATGCCACCCTCAAGTCCGCTACCATTGTGCCTCATGCAGCCTTTCATTGTTCACTCGGGGCTGTTCAGGGGGCGGCGCGTGGGTGCGTCTTTCCGTCCCGGAACAGCGAACTCCACCAGGATTCGGACCACCTTACAATGCTTTTGGCATTTAATGGCCCACGAGTGGCCCTCGTACGTCTTGTATACCCTCAATTCCTCGCCGACTGGAGACGACGATGCGCTTGGCCTCAACAGTCGTTTTACTCGCCGCCCTGGCCACAGTAGCTTGCCAGCAGATATATGACATTGTATGTATTGGAGTACCTGTCGACGCTCAAGCCTTCACTCACGTTTCGATGTTTTTTCTTGCAAAGTGGCAAACGACATCGGACAGGCAGAAGCTCTTCACTCACTTCCAGCCTACTCCAGATCCAATAAATTTCGTGACGCCTGGCGCCATCGGCAGTGCAGATATCGTCGTTGACGACTCGGCCGTTTACCAGACTATCTATGGCTTCGGCGCTTCGTTGAGTGGGTGATCACGTTCCATTTACAAAATCACAACGGAGATTAACCGTCGAGAGTAGCTGATTCCTCTGCGTCCCTTCTACACACCCTCAAGGTATGGAGAATCCCGTGCGTTAAGCGTGAGGCTGAACCGAACGCCATTCCAGTCCCAGAACTCGACCAGCTACTGGAAATTGCTGGATTATCTTTTCAACAGTGAGCATGCATCCGAGCCTCGTGTACTTGTAGACCCGCTCATCATTCCGAGGGTGTAGTCACCGATGGCTCCAACTCTGCCGGCTTCTCGTACATCCGGGTTCCTCTTGGGGCCACAGACTTCTCCGCGAACAGTATGGCTCACTCCATCGCTGTGGGCACGTTGTTGACACCTGTTTTGGACAGCATACAGCTATGACGACACCAGTGGAGATGTTAACCTCAACCACTTCAACATCAGCGCCGCGCCGAGCTACGTGTTTTCGACCCTCAAAGATATCTTGTCGATCAACCAATGGTTGAGAGTCCACGTCGTTCCTTGGTCTCCTGTGAGTACTTGCATGTATGCCATTTCCACATGATGTGACGTCTCGCCCTAATTAGCCTGGGTGGATGAAGAGCGGAACCATGAACGGTGGTTCTTTGAATACAGCGTATGTCTCGATTAGTGAGTGTCTTGCACGGATCCGTTTGGTACTTCCATCAACTGTGTGTTACAGTGGCCAATTACCTCTTGAAGAGTGTTCAAGGCTTCTCGAGCAAAGGGATCCCTGTCTACGCCATTTCAATCCAGGTGAGACGCCATTAACTCATGCTGCATGAGCGTGACGGCAAACCGACACGTCTCCCGCAGAATGAGCCTGAATACAGCAATCCAACATACCCTTCGTGCAGCATGCCAGTGTCTGTGGAAGCCCAAATTGGGATTGCGTTACGCAGCCTGATGGACTCGAACTGCTTCTCAAGTACCAAGATTGTTGGATATGACCACAACTGGAATGATGCTGCGAATTACCCTGTCCAACTCGTTCGTGACGAGAATGACGTGTAGTTGGAATTTATCGCTAACTATGTACCAGATGCAGCAAGCGGGGAACGCCTTTGATGGGGTCTCTTTCCACTGCTATGCGGGCACTGTTAGCGAGCAAGCATCTTTCACTTCCAAGTACCCTAACAAGGTGTGATGGGAATCGAATTATTACGATATTCATTTTGAGGTTCTCCTTAGGAAGTATTCCTCACGGAGTGTTCAGGAACTATCGGCTCTAATTGGTGGACTGATATCAGGGTATGTTCTTCAAAGCGTTCGGTGTGAATACAGACTTACATGCGCACAAGTGGTACATGGAAAATCTGTGGGTCCAGTAACTGTAAAATTTTCTCGCTGATCGAGCCAAACCATCCTTTAGCTTCATTGGCAGTATTAATTACGGGTCCTCAATAGGGCTGATGTGGAATCTCGCGCTCGATGGTACCGGCGCTCCTCAGCTCCCTGGATCCAACAGCTGTGGTGGCGGATGTCGAGGCGTCGTTCAAATCAACAGCGATGGCACCTGGAGTGTCAACCAAGAATTCTACGCCATGGCTCAAGCCTCCAAGGCCATCTTACCGCGTGACCAAGGAGGGCCGTGGGGCCAGCGAATAGGGGTGAGCGTCGGAGGTAGCCTCGACTGGGCCCTTGTTGTCGGTGCCTATGTCACGGGTCGCGTTTCCTCGACCGACTTCAACAGATATAGCATCGTCGTGTTGAACTCGTACGCCCTCTCCCACCCTTGAGTCCGGGCTGAACCATTGACGCGCCCGCTGGCAGGGACGACAGTGCGTCTACGCAGCCTATTAAGGCAACCATCGAGTTTAGGGGCAAGCAGGTGAGCCAATATCGGCGTCCGACTGATACGCGATGCGGTCTCGTGCTGATTTAAGGATGTTCAGGCGACGTACACGTTCCCCGTTGGTGTTACCACGCTGTGGTGGTATGCGTCTTCCAGCTAGAAGCAGGACATCACGCCCTTGATCAGCGTATCGGGTACCTCCAGTACTTGTCGAGCAAGGTTTCTGTCCGGGAAGACAGCAATTCCCTAGTAAGGATGCGGCGAGCATTGCATGACGAGTCATGATGTACTTAGACGAGCACGCAAGATACTTATCAATAAGCAAAAAAAGTATTTACTCAATGTTTGTACCAAGTGCCATTATCAGCGGAGTCGGCCATTCAAGTTCTGCTGGTATTTAGCACCGGCTTTTCTGCAACTTGGTGCAGCCCGACTCGCGATGGCACAAGACGATGCTATATCGATGTTTTCTTACGATGGCGATGGAGACCCTGATACATTTAGTCTTTTTCAGTTGGAAGCCGCAGTCAACTCCCACTTTGGCGCAGCTTGTGAGCTCAAAAAGCTGGCGGAGGGTGGTTACCATAAGGTTGGCCCGGATACAAGGTCCTTATTCCTTTACGTTGTCTTATCTATAGGTGTACGAGATTATCAGCGAACATGGGACAGCGATTGGCATTGTTCGTGTAGCGGCCCCTGCATTTCCGAGGGACAAGCTAGAATCAGAGGTGAGTCAGGGCCTATTCGTTGGTCGGTCTACATTTTTTATCGACTTCATGTTGTTAGGTTGCAACTCTCAAGTACTTGGCCGCACACACGCAGATTCCTGTTCCCCAGGTTTACGCATGGAACTCGGATGCTTCTAATCCGGTAGGCGCGGAATACATGATTATGCAAAAAGTCGGCCCCGTTTCATCTGATATCTTCTATTCTAACGTTGGTGATGAAGGTGCCGGGTGTTCCCGCCAACACAAAGTGGGATACACTCCCGGTGAATGTGAAAGAGCGGGTTGTCTCACAGGTTGTACAGTGTCTCGAAGCTATGTTTGCCTTACGCTTCGAGCGCGCTGGATCCCTTTATCTCTCCTCCCCGTCAAGACATGAAGTGTACGTCGGGCCCATCGTCAGTACACCATTCTATCGGGCCATCGATGGCGTCGTTCGCATACCAGACGCGGTGCTTCAACTGAGCACCCATCTTTCTCAATACCGCGGTCCTTTTTCAAATACCACTGACTATCTCCAGAGTTTCTTACATGCTGAACTTTACGTTCTCTCTCATTATCGCCCTATCGTATCATCCGAGCTCGAGGAGGCAGATGTGCAGGAAGCCGACACTCGGCTTGAAACTGGGGAACGTGCCCTTCGCAAGGCGCTTGAATTGTGCACCATCTATCCGGGGAACAATCCCCCTGGAGGACCAATAACGACGCCAACAAAACCATTTTCGCTACGGCTCGACGATTTTCGCTTGTCGAACATCATGGTATGCGCCTTTTGACACATCATGCTAGGAGTAACTATATACCTACCAGATCGACGACAAGTCCGGTATGGTGACTGGTTTGATCGATTTCGAGGGAACTACGGTCGCACCTCTCTGGGAATGCGCTGTTGTGCCTGGGTGGCTACTGGACCTTGATGATCCAGAGAGCCAATACGAAGGTGGTTCCCCCGAGGACAGACGACATTTACTGGACGTCTTTTGGAGGACCATGAGTAGCACGAAATGGCACGAAACGTATGAGAATGGAAAGCCTTTCCGACGCCTTACGGATCGTCTTTCGTTTCAAGCTGCCATTTGGTCTATGAGAGGTGGGGAGAGGTGGGTAGACGAGAGGCTTGCTTGGGCAAAGTCGCATTCCGGGGACGCATTTCCGGAAAACGACTGAAGGTCTGTGTCCACGTCACTTTTCTCTCTTGAATTCGGACGTATGTTGTCCTAGTGGTTCAAGTGTAGCAAGTACAAGGCGGCAAACAGATGGCATCAATGGAAGCGATGGGTGTCCTGTGTCTCGCTTTGTCCAAGCAAGGGAGATGGATTGCGGCTAGGACATTGACTCCAGCGACGTGCTTGTGTGGGAAAAGACACGCAAACAAGTCTTTGCGCGCAGGATGGACTACACCGCCGCCAATGCAGTCGGTTTCTCGCCAGACTCGACTCGACTCGACTCTACATCGGATAACAAGACAGCCACCGTTTAGGACATCGCAGTGCGCTCGCAGCGAAATACTCGCCGCAGGGCAATCTTCGAGTCTACGATGGCAACGATGGTTGCATGCTCGTGGACATCAAAGTAGGGGTCACCCGGCGCGCTTGGACACTTCAGGAATACACTGCTGCCAAGGTCATCCACTTCTACACAGAGGATCGGACCCTGTACCTCGACCTGGAGTTGCCGAACAAGCCTCAAGGTGTCACCGGAAATCATCTCAGAGATGGAGCAAGCCACTGGGGTTTCTGCACAACAGTTGATGGCACTTCGTCCAGGCCTGACCAACATCCGGGAAAAGTGGCGTTTCGCTTCAATGCGGTACACGACACTGGTAGAAGACGCTGCATACTCCTTGCTCGGCATTTCCTCGGTCGCTGGTATACCGGCAATATATGGTGAAGGGAATGGTGCACTGGGAGGGCAGTCTGGCAGCTTTAACAGTTGCCTACCTGCGTAAATCAGCGTATTCAAAGGATCATCAACGTCGCACCTCCCGCCACCTGTTCAGGATGTGGATTTGGAAAGAATCATCACCGCGTTGTACACTTCTTTGTTCGATCTCGATGTGGCCCTCAGCTTATATGACCGCCTCAGCGTCCTACACCTGGGTTCGCAGCGAGCCGGATGGGGTTTCCATGCACCGCTTTCCAACCCCCACCTCCTCCACCTTATCGATCACGTTCAGGCCGTGTTTATCGCAGGGACAGTCGCCTTTTCATCCCTGGCTGGATACTCTCCTGGAGTGCAATGATATGCATAGTAATGCGTTCGTAGAAGATGACGTTGTGGTACCACCCTCACCCAGCACGGACGATAAGAGATATTGGACTCCTCCTCCTCGTTACTTCCTGAACCTGATTTGTCCTCACCCCATGCTCCAGTGCGTATGGTTACAATGGACAGAGAGACACGAGCACGACGGCTCGTCGCGCGTCTTAGACAGCCGTTTGGTGCGCTGTTGGTCAAGTTGGTATCGACGGGTCGACGGATTACAGACAGGTCGCTGCTGATAGCTTGATCACGGTACAATTTCAGGAGACGTTTTCGTGGGTAATATTCTGGACAAAGTGCGGACACTCGACATTTTGTAACCTGCATAGCATCTCGGACGACAATTGATGTCCACACGAACGAAATGGTGAGTGTTTGATTGCCCTGCGGCGGGGACTTCGTTACAATCACCGAATCGCCCTTATATTTGCACCGTCGAGCTAGAAGAGCTCTGAGCTGAGTCGAGCCATAAAGCCCTTCCTTCCTCCTCTCTTTCCTCCCCCCACACCAGACCCTCCATGAATCCATATCTTCGTCAAGTCATCATTTCATATGCCCCAGACTGGTGAGCGATTAGTGGGGTCGACCAGCATAATTCTACAGCTCTGGTGTTTGGCATAAAATTCTTCAGGATCGTCACATACTTCTTGTGGTACGCGCACTCTCGTTCATGCAGCGAACCGTGTCGACGATACTCGGCAGGTGGATCTTTACGCATGCCACCAGGTTTAAGAGACACTTTTCGCTCTCGGACTACTCGTGCGTCTCTCTCGTTTTCTGGTTCATCCTCCTCGGGTCTGACGTGCGTGCACTGGCAGCCTGCAATTTTCGTGAATTAGATCTTTCAAGTCGGTACTTTGCGCTTATCAGGGCCTCTCCGTATCATTCCAGCCGTGCGGCCCATCATGCATCAACGCGTTAGCGTACGTCATGCCATCCCTGGTCATACCGTTCCACCTGTTTGATACCCGTGGACATGCTGTGAGTATCCAAGTCCTAGCGAGATCTGCCTGAAAAGATATTATGATGTGCGACCCTCTTCTTTGTTTCGAAGCGAAAAATCGACCTAACACGTTCCCGGCTGGTCGATTGTAATGTACAAAATGACTATATTGGATACACGTTCAAATGTCCATGGATTGATAAACAATTACTCTCACTGTCTCATTCGCTGTAAGATAGATTCGTCAACAAGTAAGGTGTTCAGCGGCCGCGCCAACCCTAGTGAAAAGTGCCGTTGAACACATGCGATTCCTCTGTCCGCCCATCGATGCCATCCCACTCTGTGCCTGCTGACTCGTTGAATCCTGGAAGTTACTGGATAAATCACATCGAAAGTTAGAACTTCTTATAGTTGCTATGAACCTGTTAACCTTCCTTAATGACGGACCCAGATCCCCGGAGTAAAAACTTTATTGTATGCATCACCGAGAGGAGGCATGTCTGTCCTTTCTAGACTGTCTCTATCGTATGCATCTTCAAGGACAACGACCAGGGAGATATGCCCACCCGGCTCCTTCCCGCATTCAATATACTTGAAAGGGAGGGGGAAATGCTTCCAAAGTGTCACAAATCTTGTATTCTCCGGATCGTCCTCTCGGTTGCCAAATCTCTTCTGCAGCTTCTCGTGGTCAATCTTGTAGCCCTTGATATAAACGGTTCTTGGGCCTAGCATCTGCGGTCGGGTTAGCCTCGCTACTCTGACCTATAGATGAGACTCACCAGGACTGGTTCTGTGTATCGTCAGCAAGGTCCAAAGCGATGTCAAAGCTACAGTTTAAAGTCCGCCTAGGGGTCCGTGACCGTGAACAAGTGCAGTTCAAACTCCGCCATGTGATCCCTTCGCTCGACTAATGAAAAGGTTTGTGATTAATGTTATTCCATGTTCATATGTCTGACTGTCGTTTAACCTGCACTCAGTCGATCGAAGTCGCGTTCGCACCAACTTCCTGCTTGCTAAACGGACTCGCGACCTCGAGAAATGCAACGACCTCATTTAGCATCTTTCACCTTACTTCCCTCAGACGCGTCGACAGTGGTCTGAGTCGGTTGTCAGAAGCACTGCCCTTGCTTTCGACAGAACCACGAAGAACCTCGCGAAGAATGGCGATGCTTCATTCGTCATCCCTGTCGGCTTCGGTACGACAGAGACCTGATAAGTTACCGGTTTGCATCATAACGTATGCAGTCTGATTGATTGTTTCAGCGCTGGATGCATCTACGAACGCATTAACGTTGACCTCGCCTCCTACGCTCGAGTTCTTGGAGCTTGGTACGTCATTTGCCGGGTGCGAGATGGACATTGTGAAGCCCGAAGACGGGGTTACTCCTCGCCGTTCTTGCCAGAATGGAAAACTCCAAGTCCGCGATCCAATAATCTTTGTTCGAACAACCCGGAAGCAACGTCTTCCAGTTTTGTCGAGGGTGGTTGGTATCGCACTTGTGGTGTTGGAATCATCGCAAACGGCAAGATGAGAGTGAGCGGACGTATCAAGGATCGTCCGCGGTGTCTCTTAAGGTATTCGGGGCTCGAAACTCACCTCCAGACCATTGAGGGTGTCACTCACTTCTTTCCTGTTGTCGTTGCTCGGTTTGGCGTTACGTCCTCCCTTCTCTTCGTCACACCGACCCAATGAAGGTTGCCCTCCGATCCCGCGGGCGCGAAGCTGCCGGATGGTGGGTCGCGCAATGCACCCAGGATATATCTACTTTTTTTCAAGCAGTTTTCTATTTCATTTCATTCGTTTTCCCATTCTCACCTTTTGTATCCCCGTTTCCTTTTCTTCCCTTTCTTTGCATTCCATTCCCTCATGTACCCGCGGTTCACACGTCGAGGAGTGTTGGCGCGCACAACATGTGGCCATAGGTAACATTCCAAACTTAATACTGAACGCTATAATCTTCATGTTCTCTTGCCTCGTCCCTTAGTTGTTACCATAACGTCTGAGGGTAAGTATTTCCCGCTACGATACCGCCGTGCTTATAATGTCATCTATTGATTTCATCTAGTGTCTATAATCTCGTGCGTACAAATCTCACTCCCAATATCTATGACATTCAGTTGTATCGTGCCAGCGCAGACATCCATCAGCCACAGCCATGTCTTCTACATCAGAGCAGACATACCAGCGAAAGCTTGCTGAGAAGGCCGTAACAGGGCTGCCCTCGGGGGGTGTCGTATATGCGGTCTTCACTGAATTTGCCACCTTGCGTCAACAACGACATCGTTTCATTATTTATCCACAAATGAGCTTGAAATGGAACCCCGAGGACCAACAAGGTCGACGTTCAGAAGTTGGTTTGGGGAATTTCACCCTCCCGGGTAGCCATCCAAATTTCAAGCTTCGCTGTGGTGTAGAAGCAAAGGGTGCCATTGACATAATGACCGGACTTCCTGCCAACTCGATAATGAAGACCTGCGAAATCACTTTCACACTTTGTCTTTCCAGGCCGAGGACCAAGCCAAGGCGGCCTATAAGAACAAATACCCCTTGTCCGACTCTGGTGTTCAGTGGATCCTCCTAGCTGGACCGTACTGGACACCAAAGACGTTTGGTCCATTTTCAGAGGCCAAAAGCAGCGTCCGTGCTCTCAAGATATCTGGGAGTGGTGATTTTGAGGTGACAACGGAATTCGTCGACCGAATGCAGCGTACACCTTCTGAACTCGATGAACTTTATCTCCCCGGCACCCAAGAGTCGTTTAATCAATTAGAAGAAATCATCGCATCGACCGACCAACTGGCACAACCATTCATGGAAGCCATGACTTCCTGGTACGTCACTGCACTCTGGACTGATTGTCATATTGTTAACATAGCCACAAGAACTTGCGCAACATTGCTAGTCCTTGTGCACTTCTTCGGGAAATAGCGACCATGATCAGCAGCGGCGCGCGGAGACGCCAATCCCTGACTCCTGGAAAAATATTGGGACTAGTTTACATGTGTAAGGAACGTGCTACGCGCGCATCCCGACGTCGTCACAACATAGCTACGAAACATTCGGCGCCACGGTGCGCCCTCTTTCCTTTTTACTTTTTCTTTGTCCATACTTTGTCATACGTCATGTTTAGCCACTCGCCTAATAAGTTCTTTGTTCTGTACTGTATATAAGCTCTACTGTACTACCTCGAGTCGATATCGAATCAGTTTTCCCTCGGAATTCCGCTCCGTGCAGCAACTTCGCCGCTTCCGTTATCGTCCATCACTTCCTCTTTTGGCTCATCGCCATCCCCTTCGAACTCGCTTAGAATCTCTCGTCGTTCCTGCCTCCCGCGCAGCGGACCTCTCTACACATGGTCGCTACATAATATTATCATTGATCAAATCCCAGTTGACCGTCGGGCTCAGGTCAGGCAACCCTCGTGCGATCGCGCCGTTCCAGCTGTGGGAGAGTAAGACATACTCAGTCGACCAAGTGTCACCGGGTCGCCTGAACATGTCCCATGATGGGTTAATCGATGCTATAATAGTCCCAAGGTATTCGGGATAGATTACCGGGTGGTTCTTCGGGATATAGTCACGACCCTCTCCGAGTCCGCCGGTTCCCCTGTCAATGGCCAGCTCCGAAACGATAACTGCTCCGGTCACAGCGAGTTGTCAATGGGGATGTTTGAGCTACACCAGCGTTTCCAGCCTGATTAGCAGAGGTTGGGGCCGCCGTGGGTACCCAAGAGACTTGAGGTGCAAGGTGGGGCAGCAGAACACTGGAAGTCGACGCAATCGGACAATGT
>JAHZSR010000225.1:0-27103 GCA_025782845.1 Boletus coccyginus | reverse complement strand
CCTATGAGGATATGATGAAAGACAATTCATCTTTGCTTCCTCAACCACCTCCACCAGCCTATTGAATCCACTGCCTTCATCCAAATGAATGATGAAGATACCATCTCCATCCATTCAACCAAGCAGAGGCCAGTGAATTTTATACCAACCAGAATGATTTTTATGCTGAAGAAGAAAATGAAGTAGAGCTCACCTATGAGCAATACTTCGACTTGGATAGTGGATACGAGGATGAAACATATGTCTTTCCTTATTCCTCTTATATTTCACAGACGCAGATGCACGATTGCCTTATTTACCATAGTATGTAGATTTTATACTTTTCTCTGTAGTAAATAGTGATAAAATGGACATTGTTTCTATGCTTCCTTATATCCTCTGTGATGGTTGTGAGAACTACAATACAAAGGGAAAAAAAAACACATGCACAACAAGAGGACACAGAAATGTGGCTCCTCGACTCTGAAGCTTCGCTCATTTCACCAACAACTTTAATGCATTCATCAAGTATTAGACATATAACAAACTGTGCTACACACATTGCAAATGGCAAAGCCCCAGTGCTAGGAGAAGGCAGCATCCTTATCTATTACAAGGAGAACATTGTGCAACTATTGCCAACTATTTATATGCCAGACTGTTCTATTAATCTTATCTCTCTTGGCACACTTCTTAAGGACAATTGCCTATCTGCAAAAAGTGCTAAAGGTTTCATGCACGTCATAGACAATTATAACAAATGCGACCTGATAAGTTTCCACTCCCATGAAACAGTACAATGTACTGGGTGAGAGTTCCTATTGTTCATGATCACACTAAGTGAATATCAATATGATCACTGTGGATTATGAGTTGCTCCATCACTACCTTGGACACCCTTCTAAGGATGTTTGAAAGCTGCACAAAAACATATCAGAGATTTCCAAGTGTGACTATTTGCCTGTGGAATCTGTTTGTCCTGGCTGCCAACTAGGCAAACAACCTAACCGCCCCTTTGCCACAAATGATATTCACACAAAGAAACCTTTCAAACTTGTACACTCAGATCTGAAGTCTTTTGAGACTGAATCATATCACAGATTGAGGTATATTATCATCTTCTATGATGATTATATATCCTAAGGATGGATTAAACTCCTCCAGACTAAGGACCAGGTACTTAGTGCCACAAAAAAGTTCATAAAGTATATCAGTAATCAGTACTCCACCTCCATAAAAGACCAAATGTCCAATGTAGGGGAGAATACAAATCAAAAGCCTTCAGGAATTGATGTGTGACAATAGTATTTATATCTATGAGTCTGTGCCCCATACCCCACAGCAAAACAAACATGCTGAGCGATTTATTTGCATTCTGATGGACAAAGCTCAAGCAATGCATCTTCATGCTTGCCTATCTAATTCTTACTGGGAGTTTGCTATCCAGCATGCAGTACATGTGTACAATTGCACTCCCAAACAAGGTTTAAACTGGAGGACACCTCACAAACTTCTGAATAAAGTTCCTTCCACCATTTCTCATCTATACATCTTTGGATGCACCGCATATGTCCACCTTCCAGTGGACACTCGTGGAGGCAAACTGCAGCCTAAATTGTAGTTAATGATCTACCTAGGTATAGCATCAGGTAATGAGCACAACTATCTATTCATGCACCCCAATAACATGCTACACACATATGCACATGCCATATTTGATGAGAATTTATTCTCTCAATGCCCAAGGGCTCAGCCTCACAAGCTGGTAAGTGTACCTTTGCAACCCCATAGGCATTCAAAACTCCCCTTACACCCACATTCCAATATGGAGAGCAATGATGATGACTTGCTGGGCCCTTCAGAGCGAATATGTCATGCCCCTTCAAAGCAAATATGCCATGCCCCTTCAAACCTGAGTCCACTACCTTCTGTGCAAGCACCCTTGCCTGAACCAGTTGCCTGAGAATGGACCCCCCCTCCTCCTCATACTTCTCCTAGGAAACTTCCTCCTTTGAACACCCCTCCTGCCTTGTCACAATGCTCAAAGCATATCAGGCAACCTCCTCACTGCCCAGGCAACATCTATGGAAGGTGCTGTAACCCCATGCAACAAATCAAAGAAATTAAATATGATTCACGCTGGAAAGACCTCACTAGTCAATTCATCCCTTCTGTGCTGGAAACACCCAATGTTCCTGGTGCCATCTCTCCATTCCCTACTCCTTCAAAGGATGACATTGAATGCATAGTCCAGAAAGGGGGAGATGCTATGGTTTTATACCTATGCACAAGGGCAGTATCCCTCAATGAAAGGCCTAACAAGCCTAATTATCACAAATGGTCCTATAGAGACCTACTTCACCTACCAGAATCAAAGTGAAAGCAATGGTTCAAAGCATGCAAAATAGAATTAGATATGCTAAAACAACACAAAGTCTTTAAGGTCTCAGACTGCCCTACTGGCCAAAAGGTCATTAAGAATTGCTGGATCTTTGATGAAAAATCCAATGGCCATAAATGTACCCGACTAGTAGTGAAAGGTTTCTTGCAAGTCAAAGGTCTTGACTTCAATCAGATCTTCAGCCCAGTTGTTAGATTCGAGATAGTACAATGTATGCTCACTCTAGCCACCTTGAAGAACTGGCACCTATCTGGTCTTAATATGCGATCTGTCCATCTATATGGCAAATTAGATGAGGAAATCTATATGGAATTTCCAAAAGGCTTTGCACCTCCTTATCTCAAAAACAAAGTTCTCAGGTTACTCTGCACCCTATACGGGCTTAAACAAGCAGATTTAGCTTGGTGGAATGAGCTCAATCAATCCATGAGAGAACTAGGCTTTGAGTGACTGAAAACAGACACCAGCCTCTTTATATACAGAGAAGCAAATCAAATCATCATAGCTATAATCTACATAGACAATGCTCTCTTCTGTTGTCCCTCAAAAGCCTTTGTCAAAAGAGTCAAGGCTACCTTTATGAAAAGGTAAGAATGCTGTGATCTCGGAGATGCACGTGAATTCCTCTGAATAAATATTCATCAAATCGATTGCTGGTTACATATTGACCAGTGTGAATATCTTGAAAAAGTACTAGAGTGATGTGGAATGATCAACACAAAACCTGCCCGTACACCTTTACCTCAAGATTATCAACCTGAGAAGAATATAGCCCCTGTCAATATGAAACTTCAGATGTAATTCCAAACAGTTATCAGCTTGTTATTATATCCCATGCTTGGTACTCACCCAAACATTACTTATGCAGTCACACAAATGGCATGACAGTCTGCCAATCCATTACAGGAGCACTTAGATATGGCCCTGTATATTTGCTGTTACCTACTTGGCACTCGTGATTATTTACTTGTATATGATGGTACCTCCAGATGCGATATCACCACTTGTACTAACTCTGATTGGGGAGTAGATCTGGAAACTCACCACTCCCAAATGGGATTCTACTTAAAGCTGGTGAATAGTATCTTTCTATGGAATTCACATTTACAAAAAACTACAGCTCTCTCCTCTACAGAGGCTGAATACATGGCTTTGAGTGACTGTTCTCACCAAGTCATATGGGTTAAGCAAATGTTTGAGAAATTAGAGTTCCATCTCAAACCCATCCCTATTTGTGGTGACAACCAGGGTTCTATTGTTATAGCTAACAATCCTGTTACTAAATGTTGCACCAAACATATACCCATACGCTACCATTTTGTATGCAATGCTGTAACCGATCAGCATGTAGAGATCTTCTATATCAAAGGGACTGACAATCCTACCAATATATTCATTAAGAACCTCAGATATGTCAAATTTAAGCAGTGTAGGTCTCAAATTGGACTAGATATTAAACCTGCAGTTAGCAGGACTAACTAGCAATACATATCACTATCACCTACATAATGCTTATGTGATTACCATGTGCTTAGCAAGGGGGAGTGTTAAACGAACTCATATCATATAGTAGTAGTTCATTTATAGTAGTTAGTTCACATGCACTTCATGTAGCATATATAGCTTTCGGACTCAGTCATCTGAGTTACAATTCACTCTTGACCAGCAACTGCTATCATCACTGAGTTATCCACCACAGCAGGTAAGCCAAGTAATTGCATACTGCATGCTTCTGACAGTATATGATAAAGTTCATGTGAAAAGGACATCAATATAACTTTCCAGTTTAAAAATCCTGGTCAACATTCACTATGAAAACTTCCTCCTTTCCAGGCTCAGTTTTATCATAACACATTTGTAATACTTGTGGAATTTCACCTTCGTCTTTCCCCTGAGTTTTGAGAGAGTTGACAAAAGCAGAGAGGGTAGAGGGAGTTTCAGCGGGAGTGGGGGAAGTCTTGGTCTTGGCAGTGCGAATTGTCTGAGGGTGAGAAGGCCTTGAAGGGGGTTTTCTAGATTTGATACACTGAGAGGCATTATGTCCTGTGTTTCGACAATGGAAATATCTTCCCTCTCAGATACACTTGGCATATTCCTGAGGAGTAAGTTTTGAGAGAGTGATTGCATCAACATCCATGGCATAAGAGTCCTTGGTGGTTGGCAAGAGTCAAGGGAAGGAGTAAGACTTTCCTCCTTTCAAGGCTAAAATTTGCATCTTCTGTGCATGGAAGGTCTTTGCTTGATCAATCCATTCATTGATGGTGGTGGGGATGGTGGCCATGGAGAGGATCATGGTTGCAAGTTGTTGGTCAAGTCCAAGAAAGAACTGGTTGATGAGGGTTGTGTTGTCAGTGATTCCTGCTCAAGAGGAGAGATATTGGAAATCAGTGATATACTTTTGGAAATCATTTTCAGTAATTTCATCAGGGCAATGGAAATATTTCTGGAATAATTTGGAGAGTTCATGGTGAGTGGTGGCTTTGGTATGAAAGGGAAAAAATGTGAATTCAAAATTTTTCACGAATTTATCAAAGGTTTTGTCTGTAGCAGGGACGACAATGTCAGTTATCTGATCATACCACATCTCAAAGAATGAGATGCCACATTCTTGGCTCATCTTGTTCAGCATGGTCATGATTTTTTCATTGTTGGTGGTGTACAGATTGGGTTTAATGGAGAAATAGGCATGCATGACCTTAATTCATCATATAGAGTTGGCAGGTTCTCCAGAAAAGTCAGTGGGAAGGGCCGCCTTTAACTCAGTGGGGGCACAAGACATGGGAGCAGGGGGTGGTTCAGTATTTGAGGAATTTGCTGGGGTGCAAGGGATTCTGTGTCATTGGGTGGTACTGGGTCCTGGGGTTACAATGGGTTGTTCTGGTTTAATGTCAATATCAGACTCATGGTCTTCTCTAGAAAGCCCATAGGCTCGTCTGAGGGCTTGGTTGGTAATTTTGTTTCAAAGGGGGTGTCCTGCTCCTAGATAAGAGAGACAAAAGAAAACACTTATTCTTTTGTTATGCATAGTGTACACAAAGAGAAAACTTGAAGGATGGAATACTTCTCTAGAGGTACTCATGAAAAGACACAACATCAGAAAAGATATTCAAGACTAAGGGTCCAAGGTTCTCGAAGGACAAAGGATGATGGATGATGATCAGAGTCAATCAGACATCTGGACACTAGAATATACTAGTATTGTACAGAACAAGTGTAAGAATAGAAGTACAGGCAGCTAGGGTTTAAGTACTACTGGACGCATCATCAAAGAATGAGATAGATGGTTGTGGAACGCTGAAGTAAGGGGACACATCATCAGTGACTTGTGGGAAAAGGAACTACAAGGTCAATACAAGAGAATTGGCTGAGGGGTATGCTATCTGAAGAATAAGAAAGAAAACAAAGGAACAAGTCAAAGGAGAACAAACATCAGAGTAAATGGATTTACAAAGAATAAACCAAAGACCCATATTGTCTGAAACATACCTAGGAAGGCATATACATGTTGAGGGAAGAAAAAGAGATACAAGCAATGGAAAAGAAGAAAAACTGTAACACAATGAAAGTCTAGTAATGATTGTTCATTCCAGTGCTTGCTAGGCCTTACCAGACCTGGTGTGAATGTAACACTCCTACCAGGCCTGTGGAAGGCAGCCAAGTCTTACTATGGTCTGCTAGATCTAGGATGGCCTTGCAAGCACTGCTGTGTTCTTCCAAGATTTGCTAGTTCATACTAGGTTGGACACATTTCCTAATGTTCAATTTTATCACTACATTGAGACAGTTCATTTTCCTATATCTTATGATAAGTAATCCAGAGCTTCAATTTGAATACTCTACATAGACTGAAATCAACCATGTGATTAGGTGAAAGTGATTGGATGACTAAGCATCATTGGTCATAAGTGAATGCAATGTTGCAACAGATAAAGATAATGGGGTGGCATCTATTACACCTATGAGTAAGATCAATTTCATTGATGGATTTATAAACCCATGACATAATCTAAGATTTTCTCATGCCATTGCCGAAGACAGTGTACACAAAGGATATTGCAGTGATTCTATGTAGCTTATCATTCTGCACAGGAGCAATGATCATGGCTAAGATGTAATATCTACATTAATGCATGAGTGTATATGTGTGATGATGGTGGTATGATAGGACAATCACACCTAACAACAAAGGGTAGTATCCCAACCCTAAAATGTCCATGCCAGTGCAGCTCTTGCAGAAAGATGACCTGTTGAACAAGAACAAGATTTCAATTGGATGCCAGGTCTGGCATATGTACTCTAACATTCATTGAAGCATCCAAGTCTTGTTTCTGATGTCATGCACACAATCCAGGATAACATCTTGCAGCTCCTACTATCATAGTCTGTAATGATGTGTCATGCTAACACTAATTGGGATTGAAAGGATGGAGGGAGCATGTAAACTGGACAACAGAGTTACAGTAATGCTAGTGAGATGTATGGTGTTTAGCTTATAGAGCAATATAAGGCTGGTGTGGTTTTACAGAAAAAGTCCCATTTGTGTCCTTGTGTCAGTTTGTTCCAAGAAGGTTGAAGAGATAAAAGATGGATTATCATTGGCTGATATTATTGATTCATGCTGGCCAAGTGGACTTTTAGCATCTACTCCTGATGTCTCAAATCTGCTTTGGATATTTTCTTATGTGTTTGTGATCCTGCCATACAAAGACCCTTGCATGAATTGTTGCATTTTACAAAATTGTTCCATGCTGGTATGCAGTAAGGCCATAAGGGTCAATGAGATCCAGCCTACTGTGGTTCTGCCAAAACCTATCTGAGTTGAATTTATTTCAAGCATCACAGTAATGAACAGAGTTTGCAGCCAAATGGATTGGAGATTAACAGTTATATATGTATATGTATATATATTATGAACTGTTCAGTGAGAATGTTGGTATTCATTCTGAAAGACATTACAGAATCAAAAAATACATTTTATCATATATGAATAAACTAGGTTTACATGAAGACTCCATCAGCAAACATTGAAATACTTTTAACAATGTACACATTGCTTTCCACAATCTTTCAAGTCTTATCTGCATTGTCTTATACACACCTCCCTCTGACTTTCTGCCATCAAAAGAGCCTGAGATTATAATCTCATTCTTTAGTAGTTGGTAAAGGCTCCAAGTAAAATTATTTGAAAGATAGAGTGTTGGAGGATATATGTATTAGACACATATGTACATAAGTGGGTGGTTCTGAAGGATAACATTGGTAATCATGTCCAATTTTTCATCATAAGATGCTTTCTCATATTGTTTGAAAACCTCTCCCATTGCCTTTTTGACCCTACTGTGTGAATTTGATGCCTTGTACTTCTCAACTGCAGAAGAGAATGCTTGAGGATCATGTTGCTGATATAGAAAGTAAGAATGCACTAATATCATAATGATATCTGTGTCATATGAATCAATGATATATAATGTATATCAGGTGTTTCAAACACACCAACACCAGCTTGAAGGACCTGTTTCCATGTGGAAAATGGAACCTTTGTTTACAATCAGGCTTAGACATGTATTAGTACATCATTAAGTTTACCAAATTGTGTGATGTTAAGGCCTGAAGTTCACTTTTAGTAGCATCAACCTAAAATAAAATATCAACATGGAACACAAAATTAAAAAGAAAGTTCATACTCCATGTACAGCAGCTAGCTGTGAGTTATATGATTACAGAATAAATAAAAGATGGTATGATTTGATATGTATACCAACCTCCTAACTGAGGGTAAATACAAATGCCATTTCGGATTAGAAGACTGTACCTGCTAAAAATTATACAAATGAATTGTTATTCAATATGTTTAGTGATATATGCTTACATCCTGTTAAAGATATTAGAAAAAGAAGTTAGTGATGAATATTCACAAGAAGACATACCAGCTGTTAAATTGTAAAGAAGGCTTAAATATCACATGTCAAACAAAAATGACTTACTTGCTATGCACCAGCAACAAACAAGTAGATAAATATGTTTATGTCAGAATCATACAATATGTAGTATAGTAGGATGTAAAATTCACCTTCTGTGATTGCCAGAGTAAAGTAATGGGTGGATGTTAACATGATTAATCAGATTAAGCATCAATGTATCAAAAAGCATGACTTACCAACTATGGTTATTGATAAGGATTAAAAAAGTTGTTAAAACAAGTGTTTTATCAACATTGTACAATATGGAAAATACTCACTACCTATTATTGTCAAAGTGTGATAAATGGGCATGAAACCAAGAACATTGTTATTCTGGTCAACATTGTATGATATACAACTCACCTCCTGTGGTATCCATAGAAGTACAAGAATGGGTATGTAATCATGAGTAAAATCACCATAATCAACATGGTACCATAATGCATGGCTTACCTTCTATGATTTTAGACATAATAATAGTGAGATTATCAGTATGGTTACTCTTTACTTACATATAATGAACAACTCACTTGCTGTGGATTTCAGAGCAGGAGAAAATAATTGATATGAGACCATTAGACTCACTTCTGCCATATAGTATCATATGAACAACTTACACCCTATTGGTCACAAAGCAAGATGGAAAATGAACAAGTGACCATTTATATAACCAACCAACCAGTTACAATGCACAACTCACCTTCTAGTATCTCCAAGAAAAGAGAAAGAGGGTAGAAAGAATCATGAGCATGATGACCCCACCAACAAGCCACAATGCACAACTCACAAACTATGAAACAAGACAAAGAATGGAGGAATCATGAGGATGAATACCCCACCATCATGCTACAATGTACCACTCACATCCTATGGATTCCAAAGTAAAACAAAGAGTGGAGATGTAATCATGAGTGTGAACAGCCTATCAACATGCCACAATGCACCACTCACCCACTATGGTTTCCAAGGATCAAAGTAGTATAAACAGTGTAAATGGAATTGTGAGCATGGATATTCTACCAACATGCCACAATGCACCACTTACACCCTATGGTTTTCAAAGTAGAATGAAAAGTGGAGATGAAATCATAAGTGTAATCACCCTACCAACATGCCACAATGCACCACTCACCAACTATGGTTTTCAAAGTAGAATAAACAGTGGAGATAGAATCTTGAACATGAACACCATAACAACATGCCACAATGCACTACTCACCAACTATGTATGAATTGCAAAGTGAAGAATAGTGATGGCATCATGAGCATGATCACTTAACCAACAAGCCATGATGCACCACTCACATCCTATAATTTCCAAAGTAGAATGAAGATTGGAGATAGAATTATGAGCACAAACACCCCACCAACATTTCACAATCACTCACATCCTATGGTTTCCAAAGTAGAATAAAGAATGGAGATGAAATCATGATCATCCTCCAACATGTCATAATGCACCACTCACCCACTATAATTTTCAAAGTTGGATGAAGAGTGGAATAAAACCATGAGCATGAACCCCCATCATGTTACAATGTACCACTTACCCACTATGATTTTCAGGATAGAATTCAGGGTGGAAATGGAATTGTAAGCATGATTACCTAACCAACATGCCAGAGTGCAGGGCTCACCTCCTATGATTTCCAAAGTAGGATGAAGAGTGAACAGAACCATGAACATGATCTCCAAGATCTTGCAGTATATATGTATAACTTACTGACTAAGATCACCCAAGTAATACCAGAAACCCATTAATATACCATACAGACTTCAAACTTGATATGAAATTTTTTGCTTACATGTAGATGAGGAAACCAGCATGCAAGTTTCTCAAGTCCTAGCTTTCTTGTAGTAGCTATTGGAAGTAATGAGTTATTCACTTTGTCTGTCTCATGTATCAACCTTCCCAAAACAAAAGCATCAGCTAATCAAGGCATCATGGCTTGTGCTAACCCACTTTTGGACTGCATATCTCACACAAAGTGCAATATTCACTTCCTGGGCTGAAATTAGTAAGATCTGCAAGGCTTCCTGGTTCAGGACATTTGTTGTGGTTTCCAAGAGTTTGCTGCATCCCTCAGTTGACTTGTGCATGCCTAGCATATGGGACAGAGTGGGATCTAGCATACACATAAGGACATAGTACAAACCTCCAATTCGGACACAAGACTTTGGGGGATGTGTCATCCGAGAAAGACGACCCCATACATCAGCTTCATTGAATATTCCTTCAATCAGTGCCTCAGCCATTGACAACTGCTCTCGTGGTGGTAGGCGTCGATCAGCAGGTGCCAACTTTCCTAACGCTACAGACAGCAGCGCATCAAATTTCGTGAATAGCACTACAACAGGAACTGAGCAGTTCACTACCATCAGTTTGAGAAGACAACAATAGCAGAGAGTTCACCATCCCCAGGATCACATTCCTCGAAAAACTTTTCCTCGGAACGTTGGATTGCTCGATCGAGTCCGTCCATTGGGATGCAGTACCTATACGAAATGTGATCAAAGTGCCATGACACGACAGCCCTATTTACCATATCGCATGAATGCGCTTCTTCAGAATGGTGGTCTTTGCGCGATCCATGATGAATTTCTTCGTTTGCAAGAACTCATCTTCACGACCAGCTTCGAAGCCCTGTGAATCATGGAAGACGAGTTTCTGGTTGCTCCGGAAGATCAGTTCATTCTCGACGTTGTGGATTCCGCGCTGAAAACGATCAACCGCATCACCATGGGTGGCTCAATATAACGTGAAACAATACTCACCCCCCTGGATCCCTCGACTTGCGACGGATCGACCTAATGGCATGCTCCAGCACAAGACAGGACAACACATGTCGACCTAGATCCATACCTTGTTCCCACCGCCGTCGCAGATCTCTGGGTTTTCCGTGGAGTTACAGATTCCCCGAAGAATGGTCGTCTTGCCAGCATTTGCACGCCCGACGATAAGGATTCTGAAGCGGCCAAACATTTCTTGAAGGTCCTTGAAGTCTTCTGCGTTTTCTGCCGACATCCTGGGAGGGTAAGCGTGAAGAAGAGTGTCGTTCACGGCAAAGGCTTCTTGGGTGGTGGCGAAAGCGAGGAAAGAAGGGCTAAGCCCTTATTGATAAGAATCGAACGCTCGTAGCGCGGTTCGGCAACTTGCTATCCAAACCAAATATGGCAAGTTACTGTGACGGAGTTCGTTCCTTTTGAGACTCTGGCCAGGCTGAGTCACTGCACTAAGATAAGGTTGTCACGTCTCGATGGACATGTGTCATCTCAAAACACTTGCATGAAATTAAGGTAACAATGTGGGGAGTATACTTATACTCACTGTGCACCAACATGGGCAAAGGTGCGTCAATAAGCAAAGTGAAGCCGAGACGATCCTCAGTCCTCTTGGGCCACGTCTCGCTCAGCATCAGACCCCCTACTGCTGGCCATCAGTCTCATCTAAAACCTTGACAACAATAGGAGGTTGACCTGGAAACAACAGGGAAACAGAAGAGGGTTTACTGACCAAAACGGTTGAGCGAAACATGAGCCGGCTCACATCAAGTGCAAATTCTCCATTTCGGGTGGATGTTTACTTTCTTCGCGACGTTCAAACCATCGTGGCGATATCTGTGGCAAAAGTGGAATAGAGCTGGTGAGTAAAACAAGAGTGCTTGACCCCTTGGCTCGATCAGTACTTGGGACAAAACTTGTATCCTCTGATGGCACGTAGGGGATACGCACACCACGAGCCAACGTCGATCCCAGAAAATGATCCATATGTCTCTCTGCAAGTCCGACATGAGTATCAGCATCGATGCTGGCAGACAAAGAAGATAACATTGCTCACAAGTTATATCGCCTCACCTGCTGAGCCAGTCCTAAGCTGTCCACGACGAGCGCTTCCAGACACGAGCAGCCTTGAGGCCACTGGACGGCATCTGCAGGCTTGCTCGCGATGCGTGAGCTGGCGGTTCTTTTGTTTGTAGCGCTGTCTTCTCACCGTTTGCGACTCGTGCGGGCCTTGCGTATAGTTCCTCGTCCACATCCGCCTTTCTTTGGCGACAGTAGAACCTGCGAAGGCTTTGGGTTTCTCCTGATTCATATGGTCCTCTTCGGTTCCATCGTCGACTCGTTGGCTTCAGTTGCTCCACGGCGCACGCCTAGTAACACGGGATGTTTGCTCCGCGCCATGTTGGCGACACATTCCACGTCGTGTGTGCCCTGGTGGTCTGAAGTCGCGTCCAACTGAGTAGATCGTGTAAATGGACAGCTATAAAGAACGGTTTGGATTATACGTGCCTTCCATTCTTCTGGCTCGGGCCACTGGAGTCAGGATGTGCTCCTTGCAATCACAACGACCGGTGCGTGAAAATACTCCCATCGCTCCCGTTCCTGTGTGAGTGCATCGCGAGACAAAGATGTGGATTGTCGTAAGCCGGCATCGTTGAGCTGTAACATCCATTTTACTTAGTAGTAGGAAACCGTTTACACCCCGGCACAGTGGCCGGATTTGACTGTGACATACCGTGACTAAATCTCTATCGTAGTGCGCTTTTGATCTCGCTCCAGTTCTTGTCACCTCTCTCCTCCTTGCTTGGCCTCCAAAAAAAAATGCGATGCACCTCTCTCGCCTCGTCGTCCCTAGTAGCTGCAACTAATCTGCCTCGCCCGCGGTGCCCACGAAGTGAAGAGGTCACGTTCTCCAATGTGGTGGAAGTGCAAACATATTAAAGGGTGTCGGCGTCCTCGCTAATGCTGCCAGTGTCAATCTGAGTCCCAAGGGTAAGCCACGCCCTTACCCGTTGCATCTCTGAACCGTCTTGACCGACCACTTCTGTGCAGGTTGCAACGTCATCATCGAACGGTCCTTGGCCGTCCCAAGATTACCAAGGGTATCTTGGCATTTACGGTGTCCGGTCAGTTTATGCCCCCTTTCCCCTACGTCGCACGCACGCTCACACTTGTGCTCTCGTTCGCGACGTGGTCCCAATGACAGACGAACGTAATTGCAGGTGATTGGACCACGACAGTAACGGTGTTAGCGCTACGTGCTATTTGTTTGGGGGACGCTGAGAACGTGTTGTAGGGTGTAATTCCATGGACCTCCATCGCAGATCACAAGCGGTCGTTGACCTTGTCATCGAGTTCTTGTCTGCGCATGCCAAGAAGGTAATGGTGATTGCTGAGATTGCTCAAGTCGCGACCATCCCCGACAAGGATCGTTGGCAACTTGATTGCCCGAGCCACGGAAAAAAAACGGCAAGGAGGGTTGCATCGCCGTCAAGGAGGGCCGTACGATCATCGAAGACAAGTTGAGATCACGGGGGGCATGTGGTCCGACTGAGGATTCATCAACCCCTACTTTATCACGGACGTCAAAACGAATATGGTTGAGTTTGAGCAAGTCCCTCACTCTGTTGAGCGAGAAGAATGTTTCGGTCTTGCTTCTTGCAACACGTTCTTCCGTTGGAAGCGACTGGCTGCACAGTCGCTTTACCCTCTTGTGGTTTTGTCCGAGGATGTGACGGAGAGGCGTTGGTTGCTCATATTCTGAATAAGCTGTGCGGTCGGCTCCAGGTTGCTATTGTCAAGGTGCCTAGCTTGGTGACTACCGCAAGTCGATTCTCGGTGACCTCGCCGTCCTCACCGGCGGCACAGTTTTTACGGACGAGCTTGACATCAACCCAAACAGGCTTGCCTCTCACCGGAATGTCCTGTCTATCTCTATTTGTCTGCTTTTCACCTGCCTGTGCCTCTTCTCGACACGATATGGATCCTTCTCCCGCTCCGATGGCTCGGTCTTCCCACCCAAACCCCTCTCCTTGCCCCGCCGACCCCCGTCGCGCTTGTCATCAGACCAACCTTCCCACACTCCCAGGGAACTTGGAATCCACATTCGCGCAATGTCTGCGTATCTCATAATTGTGCTCTCATGCCTCTTGCTGCCGTTCTGGATCAACCAACCTGTATCGTATCTTCATTCAATAGAGTAACACCTTCCCTATCACGTGCGGGAAGCCTCACTTCCACTTCAATCGACCCCGAAACCCGATCGCTCATTTCCGTTGGTTCCAATTACTCAGCACGGGTCAGCAGATTCGTTTATCTCGCCACAGATGCCGACTTTGAATCATTGCCCATCGCTTCTGCCGTCAACCTGATATCCACTATACCTGTGCAAGGATCGCAGAGCTTGCACATCCTAGATTTGTTTTCGAATGTCTCTTTTCCCAGCTTGCTGATCTAGTTACCCGGATCGAAGGTTGCTTTTACTGGCGTTTACAGCATGTGGCAATGGTCTAAGAGTGATCTGATCGAGGACCGGCCGGTGTTGTGCCGGCATCATGATTAAGAATGCTCTTGGATACTTCACGTGTTGAGCTCCGCTCTCTTATAAAAACGATGGTCTGCCTCTTCGAGCTGTGGAGTAAAGATTTCTCTATCTTATTCACCGCACTTACGCCTTACACCCATCAAGACCATGTCTGCTGCGCTACAATCCGAGCTGACCAGCCTTCAGCAGAACAACTATGTGTCTCGTATGTCCCCTCTTACTTGTGAGTACTTAAAATGACGACTTTATCACAGTTGCTATGCTCATTGCCGCTGCATATGATTACGGTGAGCTATGCCTTCAGTCCCGATACGATATACCAACTTATACATTGACAGTCCTTACATTTTCGGATGAGGTATAATCCGCATACTCCTCCGCAGAGCTTCCTCACCGATAACATGTACATGTAGATTGAGTATATCTGGGTCAGCAGATACCTGTTCGGGTAGGCAACACGTTCCTGATGCAGATCACAGACCAAACCCTGGACTTGGGTGTCAACATTGTTTATTCTTGTGTGTATCGAACCTCTCGGAAACTCGTCACGATGTGCAGGAAGCTCAGCATTGTTATAGGTCCGCTACGTTGGTCTTTACAGCTTCGCGTGAGCGTATGATCGTTGCAAGACATACACCGAATGCTGACTCTGTATGGTTCGTCAGAATTGCCTGCCTTGGTATGTTTAGAACTCACGCGTAACCTTGATCGGACTGTGACCCACCCCAAGTAGGAACTAGCTTCATACCTGGCCCTCCAAAGGTATTTTTTCTCTAACGGCGATGACTAACGAGCGTGCTGAAGTGTGTACCAACAGACGTACGTATTTGTCCTATACTCGTTGTCGGGGTTCCCCAACGTGACTGATATCTATCAAACAGTTGTGAGCACACTCATCCGGATCTTTTCCTGCACGTTCTATTCACAGATGCTTTCGTAAGGTCAAATAATCTACACCATCGGTATATGGGCATGCCCTTTGTTTATTTGTGCAGCTGATTGTGAGTCGTTGCATAGTACACTCCAAGAAGAAACAAATTCTGACGGAGGCTGCAGTCGTGATGATCCTCCGCCTGTGGGCAATGTATAGTCGATCGAAGCTGATCCTCAGAGTGTTCCTTCCGTTATTTTCTCTGGAGCTCATTTCTTCGATCATCTGTGCTGCCTTCTACAGCGATCCGAGGATTTTGCCGGGTATGTGGATGCTGGCTGAATTAATGATACGCTACACTAACCCGCCGTCCACTGCCACTCCGTTTGTCTGCCGTCACACAGGGGACATTACCCAAATATCCGGATTTTCACTTTGCGTTTGGCACAATCATTTACCCAGTGTGTCGATAGTGGGTTCTGTTTTACAGATGACGAATGGTACAGCGCTGTGCATCTTCGCGATCGCTCAATTCGTGAAGCAGTCAAAGCAGTGGCAACCCAATCAGTACATCGATCTCCTGGTTAAGCAGGGCATCCTCTATTTCATTTAGTGCGTCCCTATTCCCCTGTATCCTCCACTGTCATCTCAGCTCGCAAAGAAATGGACGATCAACCGAGCTAACAGTGACTCCGTCACAGCTTCTTCATGTATAACCTCATCACTCTATTGAATACTCTGGGAATTTCTGCAACAGTAGGATGGCAATTGTTGATCATCCTGCAATACGTGCCCATGTACATTTTAACCCCTCGCTTCATGCTGAGCATCCGGGAGTTGTATGCGCGTGATGTTCAGGGTAGACGCGGGGAAGGGATCGATACTGGGTTTGGCTTGTTGTCATCCAGCCGTGGCACGGCGATCATGTTCGCGGATGTTGAGCCGAGCAAGGGGTTGGAGGATGATGTTCAGGGTAGAGTTGGAGACGGGATCGACGGTGGGTTCGGCCTGTCGCCATCCGGTCGTGCCACTGTTGGTTAAACCGAAAGCGGGGGGTTGGAAGACGTCCAGGAGGGCTAGTTGAACGGCTGGCAGCATCCAGCACCCCTCCAAAATGACGACGGTTTACCTGCTTCATGCCTCAAACTCGAGCGTGCTTCGGAATAGAATAGTGTCGAGCAGAATAGTGACGAACACGTATGCCAACTTTGGCCCATGGGTTCTGATCCATGGGCATCAAGCGGATCTCGATTGCAATCATCTCATGATGTAAGGCTTTTTTCTACGGATCTCAACACGCTGTTGGAGTCCCATTTACAGTACTAGTGATGTAGGAGTGACTCACGAGTCGCATCTCAGGCGCCGCCGGCATTCCGACCGGGCGACCACTTGCAGCCCAACGGCCACAGCCACCTCCGTTTGCCCACATTCGCTCACTCGCTCGTGTCGTGGCATGGAACAACGGCGTGATGGACATGGACATTGATGATGCAGAGCCGGATGAATCTTCAGAAGCGGCGAGGATGGCAAAGGGGATTCGGAGGAGAAGCGCCAAGCACTCAAAATAAGTAGTTTTTGGCCTTGTTCGATATGACGCTACAAACGCACATTTATTCCCACCGCGTTTTCTGTCCACCGCGCGCCGCGCTTCGTCGTCTCGCGCCGCGTTTTTTCTGTTTCACCGCGTTTTTTGTCCCCGTTGTATGGGGGTCCAAATGCACTTTCCAACGGCCGGGAGCACAGTACCAAAACATGTACACCCGGATCATGTTGTTCAAGTAGTACATACTAGTAGAAAAATAAATCATGTTATATTTTTTACTTACAGCACCAATTATGTCTATATCACTACAGGGAGACGTAGTGATGCATGCCCTGTAGCCACATCGCGGGCGACTAGTGGTGGCACCAATTCGTCGTTGACATCGCGGTGATACTTAGTGCAGGTGGCAGTTGTGACAGCGTTGTCATTTCCACTGTCTCAGTGGTGGTGGTGGTGACGGCAGTGGTGTTGCCGGTCATGCCACCCCTGCATTGGTGTTGTCGTAGCGGCAGTTATGGCACTGTGTCGCCGTTGTCACCGTTGACAGGGCACTGGTCATAGTAATCATGCCTGCTGCGTCACAGTCGTTGTGGTAGTGGTGGTTGTGCCACCACATCGTCGTTGGGGGCGCTGTGCTGGGACGGTGGTATTGAGTTCGTTGGTAGTGGTAGTCGCTCGTGGTGTGTAGTAAAAACGGTCGCTAGCGTGGGCAGAGTCACGTGATGAGTTCGAATGAACACGTCAGCCTTTCCGTGTACCACTACTACCTACCCCATCGACGACGACACGATGAGCATGGCATGGTACTGGCACGAACACCCCATCTACATGGTGCCACCACTGCTGCCAAGGTGACAACAACGCAGGGGTGGACCACCATGTTGACACCTCCATATCATCACGACATCAACGAAAACACTGCCGCGTGGATACCACCACCATTGGAAGGTAAACGACAATGCCGGCGTGAACAGCACCACCACCATACCCCGATGCTACCACTGACTTGGTGTCACCACCACCATAGGTCGTCGCCACGGAGCACCAGTGTGACTAGCACGAGTCCGACGTTGACGGCAACGGCTTGGCAGCATCCCCACCCCCACAATGATAGCAACCACCACCAGCCACTACCATTACTACAATGCCATGTCATCACCACCACAATACGGCTATGGGGCACCATCACCACGTCTACCAGTAGTGGTAGTATAGACATTGTAGGTAAAAAATACAATATGATTTTTTTTTCTACTAGTATGTACTACTTGAACAACATGATCCGGGTGTACATGTTTTGGTACTGTGCTCCCGGCCGTTGGAAAGTGCATTTGGACCCCCATACAACGGGGACAAAAAACGCGGTGAAACAGAAAAAACGCGGCGCGAGACGACGAAGCGCGGCGCGCGGTGGACAGAAAACGCGGTGGGAATAAATGTGCGTTTGTAGCGTCATAGTTCGAGTCGTTGCCGCTGGCTCAAATCATGTTTGCAGGCACGGTCGCGCGTCGCAATATTTTCGACTGCCTCTTCGACACAACGATCCGCAACAGCATCCACACCGGCCGGCCAACCACATCTACCCCGGCATTGAACGTCGTGCTCGGATACAGGGTTCTCTGACGCTTGAACAAACATTCATTTTTTTCCCATTCTCCATTGTTGTCTCGATCGTCGAGTCGCTGGGAGACCATTGTCGTCCCCATTCCTACGAACAACAAGATCGGGTTGCGAGAGTGATTGGCCCGTTGGGTGGTGGTGTTGCGGTCTGCAAGGTCGATTGGAGCAATGAGGTCAAGATCGGTGAGCTACGAGGATGCACCCCAACACCACGCGTGCTGCTGTCGAAGAGGGTATCCCCCCCTGGTAGTGCCGCGCTTCTCATGGTATCGCTGGCTGGGACCAACACGCTCGGACCTGTCCACCTTGCGGATTAAATCATCGGTATAGCGATTTAGAACCAGACAAATTGGATGGCCCAAATTTCAATACGCGTGCCCTCGCACGTCGATGATCAGGCCACGACACGACACTACTCCTGCAACCCTCATCACGCGTCAAGGACGGAGGCATTGTGGCCCCCCGGTCAACGCTCGGGGTGCCCTCACATATGAAACGGAGACACGAGCTCATACCGTATGTCTCCGGGCATGAGCACCCCATGCGACCCATCTCATGGCCAAGCCCGACGCGCCCCGTGCACGTTCCATGTTGAAACTGTCGTCTGAGGACTGCACGCCGATCACAGGGCCGAAACCACGGGTACCGACCCGCCCCAGCCTCGCACTCGTATTGACCAATGTAACCAAGTTTCGGACTCGTTCCGATCTGTGTCATGCGCACGCCCCCACACGGCCCATTTTTTGAAGCTAGAAACGTCTCACTTCGATGGGTCGACCACTCCCGATCCGATCCGATCGACTTCGGGACATGCCGCCCTGGCATCGGTTATCTCGCGTCAACGGGGCATGACTACATCATGGGCCCCATACGACGGCTCCGTCACCGTTTAAGTCACACCAACCCTAAACGTGGAGATCAGGCTTGACGTTTAGGTTACGTTTGGGCCTAGCGGCAGAACGACAACATCTTTTGTTTCGTCAAATGGCCAGAGGAACGTGCAAACTCTCAGTGTGTACACGTTGTTCCATCCGAAATATGAAATCTAAACAAGTTACGTTTGAACAACAGATTGTAGTATGGCCGAAAATTTGAAATCCGAAATTATCGCAATGCTGTGTCATTCATGCAAACGTTTTTGAACGCGCCGAAAAAAAACGAGCCTCCCGATCACACCACAATTTGTTGCCCTTTCGCCGGGTGATTGATTCTTTTTGCCAACATAGACAAGGAGAATGAATGTCATAGAAAATATATGAATTGGGTGACGAAAACCGCAGTCCAAGGCATGTATAGTCATGACGACACGGTGAGTTCTGTCCGTCGCAAGTTCCAGACCCTACATACTATGTTCTTGCTGCGCTTACGGCAGCCTTCTGAGTTCTTTAGAAATTTTAGGCACAAACAATTATTGTGCGTAATACTGATCATCATACCATGGCTTACGAGCGCGTTACCGTGCCATCGCGTTATAATTGCATCGCAGTGAGAAAAAATTACTCGATTTACACTAATTCCATTATGATGCAGGTAATTACCGGCATGGGCAAGGGTTTCTTTGAGCTGATAATGCTATAGGGCCGAGGCTCAAACTTGAAATTCTATGTTTAACTCCGTTCTGCATCTTTAGTTCAACATCATACAGTAGGATGGTGTGCTAAACATAGATGGCACACGCATTGAACAAAGTTGTACTGCCAGTGCCATTGACACTGAACATTCGGCATGACGGTACTGACATCATACCCGGATCACTGGACAAAAGTAGACGCGAGCCAGATCTTGGCACATGGGCTGAGAATACATCTCACCTCATCACACTTCAAACTCTGGGCCTGAGCGCTTACAAGTCGCCGATTGGCAGTCGTGCAGGCAGATAACGCGTCTGATTGTCCGTTGCATCTACGTCTACAAACAACAAACTAAGAGAAACACGCCTCGCAAAGAAATACCTCTGATGGCTATAATGAGGTACAGCGGGGGCAGGTGAAATGTGATACACCATCAAAATAAGTCTACTTGTTCTTCCCCAACAGTGTGGGAAATCACAAGCACACCAGAAACGTAATTCCGCACATCAACATAAGATAATAATAAAAACACACACAGCAATAGTTGAGAATGAGTGAAACAAGAGAGCGTTGTGCAGGGTATGTAGTCCAAGGACAAGAGGGAGACTCGTGGGTTTTTATATCAACAGTCCGAGCATGCTGCCCGCGGATGTGGCCGACACAACCAGGCGGTCCACGTGCGCGCCGACCAGAGATTCCGTGTCCTGCTGGTGCCCTACGCGCCAGACAGGGCAGGGGCGGGTTCGCCACCTGAAGGGTTGCTCCCTTCGCCTGTTGAGCTCGTAGGCAACTCAGCGGCGCCAGAGAGCACCGTGGAGCCGGATGTGTCTGGGAGAGCGCGTATTAGCGACGTCATCGCAAGGTGATAAAAGAAACGGACATTGCGCAAAAGTGGGCAGCAAATAGTTGGTCTCGACGTAGGGATGGGTCACATTCGTGGCTGTTCCCATGGGGACGAGGTACTTGAACGCGCTCTTCAGCTGGGGGTACCACTTCATGGCCTCGCCCATGGTATCGCTGCTGAGTTCGTGCGCGAGTATGATTGTACCACCCTGGGAGTCGTGTCAGAAATGCGACGCTGGTGCAAAAATGGGTGCATACGGTGTTAAAGGTGCCTTGTTGGGCAGCTGTGACGAGGGCCTGGTAGTTAGCATCGACATCTGCGTCGGTGTAGCCTCCGGTACCAGCTTCCCAGTCATTGGAGTCGTAAGTCCACATGATGTCGCGGAGACCAAGGGCTTGGGCGATAGAACGGACACGGTCGTCAACGTCGCCATAGGGAGGCTATTAGAGAAAGTGAGGAGGAGAATGCAAGGTCAAGGAGACGAGACGTACGCGCCAGCAGGTCGGCGTGACACCGACGACAAGTTTAATCATTTGCATCTATTAAGAATCAGAAACCGTCGGACAAAGAGGGGATGCCCATACCGCTAAAAAAAGGCATGAGCACAGAGCGTGACGAGGTGGTCAAACCTTACCATAATACAGTTCGGCAAAGGCCTGTGTATTTGTGAGGGTGGTCACTGCAACAAAGGTGAATAGAGACGAAGAGGGTAGAGCAGAGGGAACAGACTATAGTTATGAGACCAGGTGTCTGGAGAGATGTCAGCATGCAATGCGACAAGAGGAAAAAGGGGACACTTGCGGACACAAATTTCGTGACCGTCGGCCAGTGCGCGTTGCGCCTCAAGGGGCCAGTCGGCGACATTGCTACCAATGTAAAACACGGCTGGAAAGAGTGAGCGAAGAACGAGTAAATAAGGAAAATCGGACGAACTGGCTTTCTGATTGTTCTGCTGGAGATAATCGTAGAAAGCATTGTGGGAGCAGTTTGGGCCGTCATCGAAGCCATAACCCAGCGTGTTCGGCTACAAATGTGTAAGCGAAGGTCCACTCCAAAGGGAGCAAGACGTACTTCTGGGACAGCGACTTGGTCCGGGGACAGCCCCGCATGCTTTGGGGTTGTGCACCCAGAATAGGTCCACCAACAGTTTGGGTCGTCGTCGGGATAGTTGGAGCCCGACAAGTCGTTTGGGGGAATGTTGAGAATCTGGGACTGTATGCTCTGGTATTTCGCACTGGCATTGACATCGTTAGCGATGATGTCTGCAACAGTCCAGAGAGGGGGGTATTGCCCGGCGTCCATGGCATCGCCAACGGGCTGGAAGTAGTAGGGCGTGCACTCCACGTTTGGATCTGTCAGCACAAGGTCAACGCGAGAAGGGCGGGGAAGGGAGAGACGGACCAGTGATCGCGGCCTCGCCCTGCTCCGTGGTGCGATCCTGTGCGGATGCGGAGGGCACCAGGATCGCGGCGAGTATGAGGGCAGGGAGAGAGGCGGGGAGCGGCGAAGAACGCATTTTGAGATGGAGGAGTATCTCGAGAGAGCCAGGGTTTTTAAGACAGTAAATGTCATGTTGATCATATGGATCTGCGGAGGCAATAAGACTCGGGTCAGGTCCAGGTCGGGCCATGTTGATGGTAGAAAACTGAAACCCAGGAAGCAATCATGATCAGTGTTCCGGTTGTGTGCGCAGCGCGATCTTCGGTTCGGTGATTGGTCTGCCGTCACGAAGAATTGATTCCTTGCACATAACCGAGAGCTTCTGGTCAAACAGGGACCAGGTCAGGGCTGGGAAACGAGTTACAGTCGAACCCCTTGTAACCCATACCCCCTCGGTTTAGGCTGTAAGGTATGGGTTATGAGGGGCTATGGGTTTCATGATCAGTGACCGGTAACACCCGAAAAATATAATTATGTATTCTAAGACTCTAAGTTAGCTATGTACGTTAGTTTCGAGGTCAGTCACGGTCTCGGGGTAAAATAACTAGTTATCTTTGTCTCCTTCATCTTCTGCATTCCCAAGGCGCGCGTTTCTCGCCCGAACGCACGCAACATCGCTGTAAAGTTGCTAGCGTAAGCGGTGTCAAGTTCCTCAACATATTTCTGCAACCCCCGAGCTGCCTGCAGTGCCTCGCTGCGTGTCAAAATGATGTCGACAGGTATGTCTGAGTCACCATATGCACTATGTTCTGCACCCTCGGCTGAATCCTCAGCGTCCTGTGGCTTCTTCGCCTCCATCACCGCATCGTATATGTCCTGGTCTGTTGCATCAAAGAGATTGTGAGTCTCGATAACCGGATTCAGCAGCTCGGTGAGACTCATTCGGTTGCAGCGCTGGAGCGCTCCAACTGCCTCCAGGCCATCAAGAGCACGTTCAACGTTTTTTTCGGCTTGCACCAAGGGATCGTCGGGAGGTTCGGAACAAGTTGCATGAACAAGAAAAGAGATTGGGAGGGACGGCTTGACTGTATCTGCCTCTGAGTCATGGTCTGCTTCAGGTAGTATTCCGGCTTTGTTCCAGCAATTTCGAATGGTTGTCGTATCAACTTCACTCCAGGCTTGATCAGCGAGCTGCATTGCTTCGAGCTGGTTAATATTGTAGATCTGAGATGGTGTGATGCCAGATTCATAGAAATCAATGGCACGATCAATGAACCTGGCACGGTAGTGTGCCTTAAAACAGCGTATGATTCCTTGGTCATTTGGTTGAACGTGCGCTGTCAGGTTTGGTTCAAAGTTTTCGACACGGATATTGGTGAGAGTGTCGGGTACGACATGACCTGAGAAGTTGTCCTGGAGGAGGAGGATTTTTCGACCGTCCCTTCTGAGCGAGACATCCCAACTTTCCAACCACTCCTGATAGATCGAGGCTGTCATCCACGCCTTTGCGTTGTTACGATAGTCAAAGCCAAGTTGCCCCCCTGACTTGTTCTTGAATGCACGAGGCTTCTTTGCCTTCCCGATGATCAATGGCATCAGTTTCTTTGAGCCGTCCGCATTCGTTGTGAGTAAGTACGTCAATCTGGTTTTTTTCCCTTTGACGCCAGAACACTGCTTGTTGGAAAGCCCGCGATCAGGTGGCATTCTATATTATTTATTTGAGATTTGTGGCAAGTGCGAAAATAATTGAAGGAAACGAACTCATAGAACAAACCAGTCTCGTCGGCATTGAAAATGTCACGTCGCCTGTATCCAGCACTTTTTACTAGCCCTTGAATGCGTAACCGCTCCTTCTGAACGGTCTCTTGATCTGCGGAGCCTGCCTCGCCATGCCGTTTCACCTGCTTCAAGCCCATACGAAACTTATACCGAGCTAGCCAGCCATTGCTCAAGCTGAGCTGCTCACCCGCTGGCACTCCAGCGCGGTCAGCAAATGATCTCCACTTCTGACGAAGGACCTCGCCAGTCAGCAAGATGTTATCTGACATCGCCTTTGAGACCCACAGATCCAGCATATCTGTAATCTCTGGATGGAGTGTCTGACAGATCCTTTTTACTGAACGAGACAAGCCTGAGTTGGCATCATGCTCCGTACGCCATCCGGGTTCTTTCTTCAGCCACTCCGACATTTTTGGCTGTGTCAATCGAAGAGACGGGTTGATTTCATTGAAATGTTTGGCTGTTTTTGTCTGATTTGCCCCGTTGTTGTGATGCCAGTTAAGCACCTCAATCCGTTGTTCAAGTGTCGCATTCTCCTTTTTTTGAAGTTTGGGGGCTTGCTTTTTCTTGCTGTCCGATATGGCATCATTACCTGCCAGTATGGGGCCTATCATTGCCAGCTTGTTTGTTTGCAGTCCAACACAGATAAAAAATATGCGTACATTTGCGCTTTTTTGACGGAGCAGCACACCCACTGCCATGTTGGGCGAGATCAGTTAGTCTCTGAACAATGGTTTGTTCTTGTGAATCCAATTGCTCAACAGCCCTTTCATACTCCTCGGTCATATCCAACTTGTCAACCAGACGGACTTCATCGACCAAATTTCCAACAGTATCAAGCCATTCTTCATCAACTTCCGAAATTGGTTGATTGGCTCTTAATGCGGCCTCAAGTGAGGCTCTCCGCTCTCGAGTCTGATTCTGAAGCTTCTGCAGCCCCTTTTTTAGAAGGTCGATGGGTTTCATAGTGACGGTGATGGGAATGGGCCGGAAAGTTGGATCTTGGTTGCCACATTGGGGACGTGTTCATATTGATTATATAACAGTTATTCCAAATTTAGAGATATATTGACAATATCTGGGTGTAACATATGGGTTTTGACCCATCCAATTGGCCATGGCATATGGGGTATGGGGTATGGTAAAAATTCCCTGCATACCGACTTGGTAACTCCAAAAATGTATGGGTTATAAGAGGTTATGGGTTATATAGGGCATGGGTTACAAGGGGTTCGACTGTATATCTAACCTCATTGACAGGCTGGTAGACGGTTACCAGGTAGGGTCAACACCGAGCGTTCACTGGGGTGGGACTTACCTTGTAAGGTAGGTCCTTTCCACACCATCTTTGTCGAAGAGTACTTGAAGAAGCGCCATTATTTTTAGCACAACTGCCACACTCAGGTCCGACCCACCCAAACGAGGCCCTGGCAGAAGGATCCAAGAACCCACCAGGCAAGGAACAACAAACGTTGGCGCAAGAATGGGAACCCAACTCGGCCCAGAAACGCCGCTGAAAAGGGCGAGTCATGCGATGTGATGTGAGGCGCTTGTCCTGACACTCTCCTTCCGGATTCGTCGTTTGGAGGGCCGTCCGCTAGTGTACCTTGAGCGTTTCCAAAACGCCAGGAGTAACCGCAGGTGAGTTACTCCACCCACTCCTTTAGCTGACTCCATTACCTATACGCCTCGAAAACATTTAGATCCACCCACGAGCAACCCATCCACATCACCGTCGGTGCTGGCAAACGAGCGTGGGTGCGATACTTCCGACAGCCCGGTCATGGGAAGAGGGCACAACACGATCAGTCGGCACCTCACCCACCATTCCGACAGCCCATCCCTCGCCGAAACCGTCTCCATGCCAACACAAGCACCAAACCAAACGGCTGGTGACTCGGAGCTGCCAGCATGGCAGCTCAATCTTCAAGTTCGACATGACGGCTCGGAGTCGCAATGGCATCAATATGCACTGCGGTACCATTTCACGGACCATCAATCGGAGTCAGCCAGCGCAGCCACCGTGTCGACCCCGGGTAGAAGGTGATGATTGTTGGTGAGCTTGCTCAAGTCACGACCATCTCCGCCAAGGGTGACCCGCATGTCAGCAACTTGATTAACCTCGGCCTTGGAAAGATTGGCAAGGAGGGTGGCATCACCGTCAAGGTGGGCCGTACGATTCAAGACAAGATTGAGATCACGGGGGGCATACCGTTCGACCGCGGGTTCATCAGCCTCTACTTTTATCACAGATGTTGAAATGCAAATGGTCGAGTTTGAGAAGCCCTTCATTTGGTTGAACGAGAAGAAGGTTTGGTCTTGCAACACGTTCTTCCGTTGGAAGCGGCTGGCTGCATAATCGCTTTACCCTCTTGTGATTTTTCCGAGGGGGTTGACGGAAAGGCGTTGGCTACTCACACTCTGGACAAGCTGTGCGGTCGGCTCCAGATTGCTGCTGTCAAGGCGCCTGGCTTGGTGACTACCGCAAGCCGATTCTCGGTGACCTCGCCATCCCCACCGGCGGCACAGTCTGGACGAGCCCGACATCAACTCGAAAAGGCATGCCACTCACCGGAACTTCCTGTCTGTCTCTATTGTCCGCTTCCCGCCTGTCCGCGCCTCTTCCCGACACGATATGGATCCTTCTCCCACTCCGATGGTTCGGTCTTCCCACTCACTCTCTCCCTCTTGCTCCGCCGACCCCCGTCGTGCTCGTCGCGGTTGGCCCCCCAGACCAACCTTCCCACACTCCCAGAGGACTAGGATTCCACATTCGTGCAATGTCCTCTCATGCCTATGCCTCCTGCTGCCGTTTTGGAATAATCAACTT